>SJYT01079496.1:0-45744 GCA_006410635.1 Cephalophus harveyi | reverse complement strand
ATTATACAGAGTGAAGTAAGCCAGAAAGAAAAACACCAATACAGTATACTGACACATATATATGGAATTTAAAAAGATGGCAATGATGACCCTGTATGCGAGACAGCAAAAGAGACACAGATGTATAGAACGGACTTTTGGACTCTGTGGGAGAGGGAGAGGGTGGGATGATTTGGGAGAATGGCATTGAAACATGTATACTATCATGTAAGAATGAAGCACCAGCCTATGTTCGATACAGGATACAGGATGCTCGGGGCTGGTACACGGGGATGATCCAGAGAGAGGAAATGGGGTGGGATGTGGGAGGGGGATTCAGGATTGGAATCTCATATACACCCATGGTGGATTCATGTCAATGTATGGCAAAACCAATACGGTATTGTAAAGTAAAATAAAGTAAAAATTAAAAAAAAAAAAAATGAAAAGGTGGTTTCTCTATGGAAATGCTTTTCTTAAGCTATGTTAATGAAACTATGTATTTGCTTTGGAATTTGCCTTGCTTCGAAATGGTTCCACCTAAGACTAACTTTTTTTCTTTTCTCAAACCTTGGGCTAATAATAGCTCAACAAACCAGTACTTATATCAATTGTTTTATGGCTGGGGGATGACACACCTCATGCCATCCTATCTCAAAAATGCATATTGTCCAGAATCGAAAGACACACGTGTACCCCATTGTTCATCACAGCACTGTTTACAATAGCTAGGACATGGAAGCAACCTAGATGTCTATCAGCAGACAAATGGATAAGAAAGCTGTGGTACATATACTCAATGGAATATTACTCAGCCATTAAAAAGAATGCATTTGAATCGGTTCTAATGAGGTGGACGAAACTGCAGCCTATTACACAGAGTGAAGTAAGTCAGAAAGAAAAACACCAATACAGTATATTAACACATATATATATGGAATTTAGAAAGATTCTTTGTGACCCCATGGACTGTAGCCTATCAGGCTCCTCCATCCATGGGATTTTCCAGGCAAGAGTGCTGGAGTGGATTGCCATTTCCTTCTCCAGGAGATATTCCCGACCCAGGAATAGAACCCAGGTCTCCCACATTGCAGGCAGACGCTTTACCGTCTGAGCCACCAGGAAGATCTATTACACAGAGTGAAGTAAGTCAGAAAGAAAAACACCAATACAGTATATTAACACATATATATGGAATTTAGAAAGATAGTGATGATGACCCTATATGCCAAGACAGCGAAAGAGACACAGATGTAAAGAACAGTCTTTTGGACTCTGTGGGAGAAGGCGAGGGTGGGATGATTTGAGAGAATAGCATTGAAACATGTATGTTACCATATGTGAAACAGGTCGCCAGTCCAGGTTCGATGCATGAGGCAGGGTGCTCAGGGCTGGTGCACTGGGATGACCCTGAGGGATGGGATGAGGAGGGAGGTGGGAGGGGGGTTCAGGATGGAACACATGTATACCCATAGTGGATTCCTGTCAATGTATGGCAAAAACCACCACAATATTGTAAAGCAATTAGCCTCCAATTAAAATAAATTAATTCTTTTAAAAATGCATATTGTAGGAGAGGGGCCTGGTGAAACTCTGTCAGCCTTGAGGTGTTTCTCTTATCTGATTAATGGCTTTCTAACAGATATAAAACAGCTTGCTAACAATAGCAAGGGGAGGGGGGTTCTCCATCCCCCTTATGATGCCTATGTCAGAAGCTTTCTCTGTCCCTTGTCATTTTAATAATACTCTACTATACAAAAGCTCTTGAGTGATCAAGCCTGGTCCCTGGTCCCAAAGTTAAACCTTCTTCTTCGGATCACGAATCCGACACCGTTCACCATAAGCTAGCACAAGGACCAGGGAGATGTCTGGCTGACACTTCTTTTTAAAGTCCCTCATCACCTTGACAATTTTATCTTTCCATGACTGGAAGAGGGCTTCCCTGGTGGCTCAGACTGTAAAGAATCCGCCTGCAATGCATGAGACCTGGGTTTGATCCCTAGTTGGGAAGATCCCCTAGAGAAGGAAATGGCAACCCACTCCACTATTCTTGCCTGGAGGACCTCATGGACAGAGGAGCCTGGCGGGCTACAGTCCATAGTGTCACAAAGAGTTGGGCATGACTGAGAGACTAAGCACACACACATGACTGGAAGAAAATACACAAGAAAAGAGTTTCTGCTTATCTCCAGGCTTAAAGGTGCTAAAGAAAGGGGACCTTATATATAACCTTCAACAAATGCTTTCTCCAGGGTTGAAACCCTTATCTGATGCTCATAATAAATCTACCTAAATTTTCTGTCTTCCAGTTTATTCAAACTAGAAAGCAAGGACTTAAAAAAAATAGGAAATAATTATTTACCAAGGGTGTAAAATGAGTAAGGCATACTCAAAAAGAAACTCTTACGTTTATTTTGCCTGAGACAAAAGAATATTAAAGATTTGACTCATCTGCTTTTTAAAATTAAAAACAAGAAAGTAAAGCTTTTTGCAACAAGGGCAACAAATAGGAAGAAGTGTGCCTTGGTTCCATGTTATAGCCAGCTAAGAAGGCTACATCAGGAAACAGGATAAATGGAAATGATTAATGAAGAATTCATTCTGACTTTAAATTCAGTTTTCACTGAAAAACAAGTAAATGGATTAGGGGAGAAGTGTTACTTTGGAAGAAGTTAAAGATGATCACGTCAGCTTGAATATTAGTGATCAAAACTAAAATGCAATATACTGCATTAATAAATAGCAGAAAGAAATGCCTATAGATATTTTTCAGTTGAATATAAGGGTTTGTGTGTGCTATATTGCTTCAGTTGTGTATGACTCTTTGCAACCCAAGGACCATAGGCTTCTCTGTCCATGGGAATTTCCAGGCAAGAATACTGGAGTGGGTTGCCATGCCCTCCACCAGGGGATCTTACTGACCCAGATATCGAACTCATGTCTCTTATGTCTCCTGCACTGGCAGGCAGATCCTTTACCAGTAGCATCACCTGCTGCTGCTGCTGCTAAGTCGCTTCAGTCGTGTCTGACTCTGTGCAACCCCGTAGACGGCAGCCCACCAGGCTCCGCTGTTCCTGGGATTCTCCAGGCAAGAATACTGGAGTGGGTTGCCATTTCCTTCTCCAATGCATGAAAGTGAAAAGTGAAAGTGAAGTCGCTCAGTCATGTCCAACCCTCAGCAACCCCATGGACTGCAGCCTACCAGGCTCCTCCATCCATAGGATTTTCCAGGCAAGAGTACTGGAGTAGGGTGCCATCACCTTCTCCAATAGCATCACCTGGGAAGCCCCAAATATAAGGGTAAATAAATCCAATTCAATTTTTGTAAAGAATAAAAACTTCAACCTAGGGACTTCCCTGGAGATCCAGGGGTTAAGACCACTTTCCAATGCAAGGTTCAATTCCTGGTAGGAGAGCTAAGATCCCATATGCCTCATGGCCAAAAAAATCAAAACATAAAACACATCAAACAAATCTTTTAAAAAATTGTAAAAAGAAACCTCAACATATAAGTTTTACAGTGTTCAAAACCCCTTTAGGTCTAAAATTAAATGATCTTTAATGAAACCTGGGGCAAAATAAGCTTATTAGAAAACAACTTACATGAATAAGGATAATCATTTTATGATGTATCATCAGCTTTCAGTTTTTGCCTGGCCTTATGGTTAAGGTCCTTTTGAAGCCTAGTTAGAGCCTCTTGGGGATAAGCTAGGCCTTGTGCTCATTTTTGTCCATCTTATAGAGAGATTGAAGTATAATATTAGCAGCAACAAACCATCCCAGCCATCCTGGGCTACAAAGGAGAGACAGGATATTCTTAGGCTGTGCTCCAGAGAAACCCATTCGAGCTCTTTCTGAAATATAATGGAGCCTATTTAATTCAGTCGCAGAATCTTCACACCCGCTGAGCTGTGTGAACCTCATGCTATTCTTGATCCCATTTGGGATCAGTCTTGAAAGAACAAGGAGCATGCAGTGTTCAACTCGTGGTTTTTCAAAAGAAATTATCCACATTCCTCACTCCTGGCTCCCTTTAGGACACCTTCCGGGACCACTGTTCCACGTGAAGCCCCCACAGGACAATAATTCAATTAATTCAAGTCCCCAAGGAAGCAGCTTCTTCTACATTTTTACGAAGATTTTAAAAAGGCAAGCTGTTGCTACCACCTCCTTTTGCATTGGATTCAACAGCAGAATCTAGAACTACAAACCCACCCATCCTAACATCTTTACACCTGCAGGGTTTTAATGCCCATGGTCTCCCAAGATCATCTGGAAATCCTGTATATTTTTCCAATGGACAAAACAAAAAGGGAAGGAAAACCCTCACATTTTCCCAGGGTCATATGGGACAGGCAGTTAATGGAATTTTGTATTCCATTTCTGCAGCCTTTATTGACATCATCCAGAAAATGTGTTCCTAACAGGCTTTCAACAAGGGAAAAGAGTCAGAGAGAGGAAACATTGCCTTTAATGAAGTATATATAAGGGTGAGGGGACTTCCCAGGTGGCTTTATGGTAAAAAAAAAAAAAAAGAAAAAAAACTGCCTGCCAATGCAGGAGACACAGGAGACGCAAGTTCAGTCCCTTGCTCGGGAAGATCCTCTGGAGAAGGAGATGGCAACCCACTCCAGTATTCTTGCCTGGGAAATCCCATGGACAGAGGAGCATGGTGAGTCCACGGGGTTGCAAAAGAGTCAGACATGACTGTGCGACTGAGCAACACAGGGCGCCCACACGAGGATGAGAAGGTTGTTCTTAAAGACCAGAAAAATCTGTTTCTATAAAGAATAGCCTACAATAAACCAGAGATTTGTTGAAACAAACAAGCACTATTGCAGCCCTCACCCAAAAGAGAAGAGGTCCTATCATCATATCAGTCAAGGCCCCAGCAGGTAACAGATGGCATGCTCAAGTCGGAGAATTTGAAGAGTTTGATAAAGGAGCTGTTGACAAAGGTGTGGGCAGGCTCTAGGAAAACCATGAAAGAGAGTGCAAAAGCCTGGGCTAGCGCCATCCCTAGGCAGTAAGAGGGGAGAAGAGCGGAGCGGTTTCCAGAAGCAGGATGCAGGGGGCCAAGTGGAGAGGGCGCCCAGCAGACCTTTGGTCGTGGGTTACAGCCAGTCCTCGGTGCCACCACAGACAGGGTGCTGGGGGGAGTCAGTGTTCCCATCTTTCTCTCTTTCTCTGATCTACTGGCACCTTGCCTTGGCAAAACTCAACTGGGAACCAGAGAGCAAGGGAGCTGGGATGTAAAGTACCTCGGTCAGCCTCTGGGGCACAGGATGGATGGACAGGCTCTCTGTCTCTTTACTTGGGACCAAGTGAAGAAATCAAGCACGGTCTTCATAACTGAGCGGTAGTCTAGAAGTATAATGGGTTAATTTCAGTAAAACTCATTCTAAAAATGTATAACGTCACAGATTCACCATTTCTGATGGCCTTTTCCTTAAAAGCAAAAGAAAAGAAAGGGGAACCGACAGCTCTGGTCCAAGACTGATGCCTGCACCGCTGTGGAAGAGGTATTCCTGAGCCCAGGACAGAGGCAGATGACCACCCTCTCATCACGGCTCTAAGAAGAAGCTTCAAGGAAGCCCCAAGCCTCCAGAGGAGCCAAGTAATTATATGCAAAATAATTTCACAGGAGGATGACGCTTCCAAAGGGAGCAGCAAGGCAGGTGAAGGTTGCTATGGTAACCACAGTAAGATGTCATCCTTCCCCTTCTGTTTTCACATGGGACCTAGGGGACTGGGGCAAAAGGGCAGAGAGTTAAAGAGCCTGCACCTTCAGGAAAATAGGGCAAAGAAGGGTCTGGGTTATTCAAATATTCTAGTAAGAAAGGAAAGCCAGACAGGAAAGCTGCCAGGGGAGGGATGGGATGTGGAGAGCCGCTCAGCACTCACTAGGAGTCCAAGAAGGCAGGTGATACTCTCTCTAATTAGATTAGCAGATAACAATCAGCATGATTGTAAGGCCTTTTGAATACAAATATAAAAGGACCTGGTGGGCTACAGTCCATGGGGTTGCAAAGAGTCGGACTCGACTGAGCAACTAACACACACAAAGGGACTAGGAGGATAGATGAGTAAACCTGTCTCAGTAGCCAGCATATCCTATGGAAAAATTTCCCTCAAATATAGCTCAGTGTTCATGTCACCACAACGTTAAAAATCTTCCATGACTCCCTGCTGCTGCTGCTGCTGCTGCTAAGTCGCTTCAGTCGTGTCCGACTCTGTGCGACCCCATAGATGGCAGCCCACCGGGCTCCCCCATCCCTGAGATTCTCCAGGCAAGAATACTGGAGTGGGTTGCCATTTCCTTCTCCAATGCATGAAAGCGAAAAGTGAAAGCGAAGTCGCTCAGTCGTGTCCGACTCCTAGCGACCCCATGGACTGCAGCCTACCAGGCTCCTCCGTCCATGGGATTTTCCAGGCAAGAGTACTGGGGTGGGGTGCCATTGCCTTCCCCGATGACTCCCTAAGATCTAGTAAATTCAATAAAAAGGGCTTTTCCACCCCACAAACTCGGACACCTGCAAGAAGGTGACTGTCTTCCTGCCCAGATGGATCTTACTCTCTCATCAGTGTGAGAAGAAAAGTCTTAAGTCAAGGCATCAGCCTCCAGCTCTGTCGATGAAGACAATAATAATAACGACAACAGTGATGCTGGGCTTCCTTTGTTCTGAGGGCTCTATCTGTATCAAAATACGGACAGCCGTGTGGTCCTGACCAACAGACTCAAGCTGTCCTTGCTTCTAAGCCTTAGTGCTGGTCCCCAGCGCCTCCTACTGACATCTCGCTCATCCTGAAATTCACATCTGGGGCTGCCGCCTGCGCACCCCACTGTGAGCCCACCTGCACCAGTCAAGGCCACGCCTCAGGGACCCCTTAATCTGTCCCATGTCTGCACCCCTCATGACAGCCTCTTGTGCCTTACCTAGACTTCTTATCGTCCACTCTCCACCGAGGACAAGGGTTGCGTCTTTTCCACCCGTAACTCCTGTCGCTGCTAAATAAGACCTTACTCTGGAAGGCAACCTCTGACATTTCTTTTTAAGATTTATTTGTTTGGGGCGGCACTGGGTCTTTGTTGCCACGCGTAGGCTTTCTCTGGTCGCAGCAAGCAGGGGCTCCTCTCCCGTTGTGCGGCCAGGCTTCTCGCTGCCGTAGCTCCGCTTGTTGCAGAGGACGGGCTCTGGGTGCCTGGGCTCAGTAGCTGTGGCCCACGGCTTAGCTGCCCCGAGGCATGTGGAATCTTCCCAGACCAGTTTTGAACCTCTGTCCTCTGCATTGGCAGGCAGATTCTTAACCCCTCGGCCACCCGGGGAGCCCCCTGACATTTCTTGAATTGAATAGAATTCAGGAGTCCTGCCTTTGACTCTCACCTCTCCAGTATACCCACTGTCTAACAGTGGGCAAGTAACTTAATCCTTCTGTATTCAGTGTCTTCTCCCCTGATATTTGGAAAACAGGAGCGTTTATGCCTTAGCGTGCTGTTTTGAGAACTTAACAACAAACACAATAAGGCAATGGGACAAAAAGTCAGGGCTCGATAATTATTAACTATAATTAGCATTGGTCATTTAGTTCTCTCACATGACACCGGATCTCTTCCTCTCTTTCCTAGAGTCATCAGTCTTTTTACACGTAGAGAGACAAACTGTAGACTTTGGGATTGCTTCACTGGATCTGAATCCTGGTATAACTACTTCCTGGCTGTGTGACGTTGGACATGTTACTGAACATTTCTGGGCAGTGTATGCAACATGAGGGCCATCATGGTACTGACTTCATAGGGTTGTTATATGGATTAAAGGAACGCTTGTTGTTTGGTCATTGAATTGTGTCTGACTCTTTGCCACCCCATGGACTGAAGCCCACCAGGCTCCTCTGTCCATGGGATTCCCCAGGCAAGAATACTGGAGCGGGTTGCCGTTTTCTTCTCCAGGGAAATCTTCCCCACCAAGCGATCGAACCTGCATCTCTTGCGTTGGCAGGAGAGTTCTTTACCACTGAGCCACCAGGGAAGCCCAAAGGAACTCTAAAGACAAACAAACTCAGATTCTAATCCAGGCAATCCGGTCCCGGTGCTGAGTGACCACAGTGGGGCAGTGGCCCCTGGTGCTGGGGTCTGAATTCACCTTCTGCCACTATTTTCCTCGGTGATTTTAGGCAAGTTAGTTTCATTTTCCATAGCTATGATTCAGGATGATGGAGAGGCCCAAATGAGATCCTCGTGGGCCCAGATCTGGACCAGAGTCCAGCGGCAGGAATCACTCAGGAGATGTTAGCATCTGCTGATGCTGACTGGCACTCGTTACTCTCACGGTCTTCACACTTTCACATCTTCATCTCTCAGATAACTGTTTCCTTCCCAAGAAAGGCATATTGTGCAGGAGGTCCAGAGTCTGACATAATTTCAGACCAAGATTAAGAACTCTTCTTCAGTTTCTCAGCCCCTGAACTTGGCTTGCTAATCCACGTTTCCCCCCTGAGTTTTACTTGCCATTCTCTTTCCTTTGAACACCATTTTCCAACTTGGATAAAAATACTGTCGGCGCTTAACCACAGACTCCGGGGTTCCTTCCCAGGGAGCTCTCTGCCCTTACTGCTTTCCCCACCACTAGCAAAGCATCTTCCACCCTGGGAGGGCCACTCAGCCTCTCCTTTCTGCCTCCTGTCTGCACATGTGTTGTTATTGACAACATTTGGCAAAGCGAATCCATTTATTCATGTTTTTACATCGCCTCCCATATGGTGAGCATCCTTGCTTCTGTCTGTAATAGTCTGTGCTCAGCACGGCTCCCGGTCCTTGGTACTGGCAAGACAAAAGCAATGTAACATCACTACCACGACCCGTGACCACTGCTATTCTCTCTCTCCATCTCTCTGTCCCCTCTCTCTCTCCTAATAGATGGTGCAGAGCCCTGCTCATCTTTCATTACCACTTTCTCAACTTAGTGACTTCCCGAGTCTCAGATTTTCATTGGTCTCCTGCTGTGTTAAATCCAGAAGGATGAGGGTTCTCACCCTCCCTTTTCATTGCTGGTGCAATTCACCGATTCACTCTTGGTCTGAAAGTAAGTCATTGTCCTGATGGCTTCAAGTCACTTTTTAAATCCTTCTCTTCTTTTTATTTCCTTCGGTTGCAGATGTTTTCTTTTTCTCCCTCCCTCCTCCCCTCCCTCCCTCTCCCGACACCCCCTTCTCTCCGCCGCTTCCCTCTCTCAAGCTTACAATCACAGTAATCACAGTATCTGTTAGGTTCCTAAGGGATCAAGTGCAGATCGGACGCATGCGTCGTCGGGAGCAAGAGCACGCCTCCTCCTCTCTAGATGGAGCTGCCTGCCCGCAGCCTGTTTATCTGAGGCCACCAGCTGAGAAGCCGACACAGGCTGGGCAGTTTTCCACACTGTCAGAAAGTCACAATTCTGGATGATCCATAATTAGTTCCTCACTTCTGGTGCCATGTGTTGTTTACAAGAAAGAGCTGACCCAGATTCTAGCTTTGAAAAAAAAAAAAACAACAAGCTGAAACCTCTATGAAAGTCCTTTCTGGCCAGCTGCAACTGGGACCAGTTGTTCTGAGGGGCCAGCTCACTTCATCTCTCTCTCTTCCAACAACCAATCAGGGGCCAGGCTCATGAGAACAGAACTTGGTTGGTAGGAAGGTTTCTGGGGAAAAGCTCCAGAAGGTCATGTAAGACAGACTGAGCCATTGGAGGAACCAAGTAATAGCCAAATGAGCTTAATCACTAATACACCTTTTAAGAATGGGTGACCGCCTTTCCTGGCTTCTACGCAGCCTTACTCCAAAGACCATGCTTGAAATGAAGTGTTAGGACGCTGTATGTATATAATCCCTCTACTTGACCAAAAGACTAGATGGAGACACTTGTAGCTTAATGAACTGGATCATCATGGTGGGTACCACGATAATCAAGATGGTGGCTTCACCATTTCAGGTTGCAGGCTCCTGACAAGTACAACTGGAAAAGCGTGAGAGGCCTGCCCAGTGTCGTTCCAACAGGACACTGGAAGCTCTTTACATCAGAGGAGAAAACTTGGGCCCCTTCTCCTTCCTGCTCCTCTAACCAAGTTCAGTTCAGTTCAGTTGCTCAGTTGTGTCCGACTCTTTGCAATCCCATGGACTGCAGCATGCCAGGCTTCCCTGTCCATCACCAACTCCTGGAGCCGGCTCAAAATCATATCCATGGAGTCGGTGATGCCACCCAACCATGGAATTCTCCTCGAATTCAACCTGGAATTCTCCAGGCCAGAATCCTGGAGTGGGCAGCTGTTCCCTTCTCCAGGGGATCTTCCCAACCCAGGGATCGAACCCAGGTCTCCCACATTATAGGTGGATTCTTTACCAGGTGAGACACAAGGGAAGCCCAAGAATCCTGGAATGGGTGGCCTACCCTTCTCCAGCAGATGTTCCCGACCCAGGAATTGAACCGGAGTCTCCTGCATTGCAGGTGGATTCTTTACCAACTGAGCTATGAGGGAAGCCCCCTCTAACCAAACCCAGCACTATTCCATATGTTTAACTGGAAAAATCTGCCAACAAAATGGAAGCTTATTAAGATATCCAAGACCAGTATTTATGACTGGGTTCCCAAAGCCTGATTCAGTACCAGGAATGGGGCAGTACGAAGGATGAAAAACAGTATTTGAGGCCAACCTGTCTTTTTGAGAGACTGTTGTTATTTGTCTCTTTATATAGCTACTTCATTCTACCTTTCAGATGATGGTGTGAGTCACATACTAGATACCCAAAAATATTTGTTACATAAATCTGGACAACTCTCTTTTTTTTCCTTCTCACCACCAATTCATTTTCTTTTACATTTTCTCTATTTTCTACATTTCTTAAAAATTGTTTCTTCTTTCAAACAGAACCTCAATGGCCTTTTCACTTAGAATGTATTGTTGCTGTTGCTGTTGCTCTTCAGTCGCTAAGTCGTGTCCAACTCTTTGCAACCCTCTGAACTGCAGCACGCCAGGTTTCTCTGTAATCACTATCTCCCTGAGTTTCCTCAAACTCATGTCCACTGAGTCAGTGATGCCATCCCACCATCTCATCCTCTGTTGCCCCCTTCTCCCCTTGCCTTCAATTTTTCCCAGCATCAGGCTCTTTTCCAATGAGTCAGCTCTTCACATCAGAATGTATAATTAGCTCAAATACCAAATATGAAACATTAAAAATGTAATAGGTGTGTGGCTATGAAAAAAGGATCTGGAAAGTGGATAATATGAGGAGGAAAGCAAGCAAGTCTAATCGACCACTTCAACATGGTCTGGCCTTGGCTTTGACATGGGGAGGGTGAAGTCTGGTACAACAGTCTTTGTTCCCTTGTTCTTGGTGTTGTCACCACTGTGTACCAGTTGGCACAGCCACCCTTCAGAGTACCTAGCAGTCTATTAAAATCTATGTAATGGGACTGCAGTATAGAACACTTGTTATTTTGTATACTTTAGAGAGGTGACTCAGAAATATATCTGTGACAAAGAAAAAGGGAGTGAGCCACATAGATATCAGGGGAAAGACTTACCAGGTTTAAAAAAAAAAAAACTGGTATAAAAAAAAATCCAACAGTGGCTGAAGTGTGATGGGAAGGGAGGCTGGGAAGAATGAACTCAGAGGGAAAGCAGGAGGCCAGGACATACAGCGCCTCACAGGCTACGAAGGTTTTGCTTTTTTGCTCTAAAATAATAAACCGCTGGAGGATTTTGAATGGAGGAGTTTCATAAACCGACTTCTGTTTTAAAATGATGTTCTCTGGCTGCTATTTGGGGAATCAACCAAAAGTGGAAGGAGGAGACCAATTAGGAAACAGTTGGCAGCAGCTCAGGCAAGAGGTGATAAGGATGGAGACCAGAGAGGTGGCAGGTGGAAGGGTGAGAAGCAATAGGCATCTGGAGATTTTTAATGTACCAGCAGCATTTTGCTGATGAACTGGATATGGCGCCGGGGAGGATTTGAGGATAATGCCAAGGTTTTGAGTACCACATTGCCATTGCCAAAGATGGAGGAGACTATGGAAAGGACAGGTTTGCAGAAAGAACATGAAAAGTACAGTTTAGGACAGGTTAAGTTGGAGATTCTTACTATCCATCTAAGTGATGAACAGTAGGTGCTCTGAGTTCAGAGTTCATGGGAGAGGGTGACGTCACAGATGATATTTAAATCCATGGGGCTGAATAAGGGAGTTTAGTAGGAGAAGAGGTCCAAGGTCTCAGCCCTGGATCACAGCAGCATTTCAAAGCAAACATGGGTGTGTTGTAAGGATTCAATGAAAAGATACATGTACTTTAAATGTACTGGGAATCTTCATTAAAAATCAACAACCTTACGCACACCCCTCTTACCCGCTGCTAGCCCCTACCTCCACTGGATCCCCCATCCCACATCCCAGGGACCTGGACCTGGGAAATTCTTCATTGTTCAGGAAGGAGGCACATAGAGAAAAGAAAATCTTGTTCTCCCCATGAAGGCTACAAGGGGGAAAGTTTTCTGGCTTATTTTCCAATCTGGAATGCTGAATATTTTCCCACAGTACATAAACAGTTTCTAAGATCTCTCAAAGCAGAAATCTAGTACTTTATCTCAAGTACATCATGCATATAACAGCCTTTTGGGCAAGCCTGGGGATCTGGTCATAATTTATGAGGTTTCTCTGAGAAAATACCTTCCAAATTCCAAATGACTCAAGAGAAACATAGATTTAAAAAGAGGCAGACTGACTCCTTACATAAAAGCACACATATAAATTCTTAAGATGGATATATCAGGACTTCCTTTAAAAGCGGTGTTCTGGGGACTTCCCTGGTGGTCTAAGACTCTTCGCTCCCAATGTAGGGGCCCTGGATTCGATTCTTGGTTGAGGAAGTAGATTCTACATGCTGCAACTAAAAGATATGGAGTGCTACAATAAAGATTGGAGACCCCACATGCCACAACTAAGACAGGACAAAGCCAAACAAATAAATAAAAATAATAAATATTTTTAAAAGGCAATTTTTTTAAAAAGTGGTGTTCTGTAACATATAGCTAGCAAGAATAAGCAAGTCCAGCGATAGTCCCTTTGCAGATTCTGTGTCATTTTAACCATTGTCACATCTTTCTGTGACTCTTTCCCTATCTCAATTCCCAGTGCTCAGCCAGGGAACAAATAGATGATTGAAAATGTTTAACTCCAAGATAAACCCGTTTCAAGCTGTATTTCTCCATCATAGTCTTTATCTTGCTACACTATAGTTGTTTAACTGTCTTCTTCCCAATTAAGTCTGTAAATACTTGGCTGTATCTAGTTTACATTGTATCTCTGCTGCTGCTAAGTTGCTTCAGTCGTGTCTGTATCTCTAGACCCCAGCATAGCACCTGATACCTAGCAGAGACTCACTAGAACTTCTTAAAGGGAATCAAATCAACTTTTTCTCTGGCAGTCCAGTGGTTAAGACACTGTGCTGCTACTGTGGGGGGGGTGCCGGTTCGATCCCTGTTTGGAAAATTAAGATCCTGCATAGGGTGTGGCACTGCCAAAAAATATAAATAAATCAACAAACAAACCAAAAGGTAGTTAAAAAAATAAAAATCAGCCTTGGTCTTAATCCCCTCCATAACATGTAAATCTCCTTGAAAGAAGGAGTACTCCCTTCGGCAGCACATATACTAAAACTGAAATGGGAAGATTAGCATGGCCCCTGTGCAAGGGTGACGTGCAAATTCGTGAAGCGTTCCATATTATTTTTCAGAATGGGAGAAAATAATAGCAAATGAAGCAACTGACAAAGAATTAATCTCAAAAATATACAAGCAACTCCTGCAGCTCAATTCCAGAAAAATAAATGACCCAATCAAAAACTGGGCCAAAGAACTAAACAGACATTTCTCCAAACAAGACATACAGATGGCTAACAAACACATGAAAAGATGCTCAACATCACTCACTATCAGAGAAATGCAAATCAAGACCACAATGAGGTACCATTTCACACCAGTCAGAATGGCTGCGATCCAAAAGTCTACAAGCAATAAATGCTGGAGAAGGTGTGGAGAAAAGGGAATCGCTACAGTCGTGTCTGTATCTCTAGACCCCAGCATAGCACCTGATATCTAGCAGAGACTCACTAGAACTTCTTAAAGGGAATCAAATCAGCTTTTTCTCTGGCAGTCCAGTGGTTAAGACACTGCGCTGCTACTGTGGGGGGGTGCGGGTTCCATCTCTGGTTGGAAAACTAAGATGCTGCACAGGGTGTGGCACTGCCAAAAAATATAAATAAATCAACAAACAAACCAAAAAGTAGTTAAAAAAATAAAAATCAGCCTTGGTCTTAATCCCCTCCATAACATGTAAGTTTCCTGGAAAGAAGGAATACTCCCTTCAGCAGCACATATACTAAAACTGGAATGATACAGGGAAGATTAGCACGGCCCCTGTGCAAGGGTGACGCGCAAATTCATGAAGCGTTCCATATTATTTTTCAGAATGGGAGAAAATAATAGCAAATGAAGCAATTGACAAAGAATTAATCTCAAAAATATACAAGCAACTCCTGCAGCTCAATTCCAGAAAAATAAACGACCCAATCAAAAAATGGGCCAAAGAACTAAACAGACATTTCTCCAAAGAAGACATACAGATGGCTAACAAACACATGAAAAGATGCTCAACATCACTCATTATCAGAGAAATGCAAATCAAGACCACAATGAGGTACCATTTCACACCAGTCAGAATGGCTGCGATCCAAAAGTCTACAAGCAATAAATGCTGGAGAGGGTGTGGAGAAAAGGGAACCCTCTTACACTGTTGGTGGGAATGCAAACTAGTACAGCCACTATGGAGAACAGTGTGGAGATTCCTTAAAAAACTGCAAATAGAACTGCCTTATGACCCAGCAATCCCACTGCTGGGCATACACACCGAGGAAACCAGAATTGAAAGAGACACATGTACCCCAATGTTCATTGCAGCACTGTTTATAATAGCCAGGACATGGAAACAACCTAGATGTCCATCAGCAGATGAATGGATAAGAAAGCTGTGGTACATATACACAATGGAGTATTACTCAGCCATTAAAAAGAATTCATTTGAATCAGTTCTAATGAGATGGATGAAACTGGAACCTATTATACAGAGTGAAGTAAGCCAGAAAGAAAAACACCAATACAGTATACTAACGCATATATATGGAATTCAGAAAGATGGTAATGATAACCCTGTATGCAAGACAGCAAAAGAGACACAGATGTATAGAACAGTCTTTTGGACTCTGTGGGAGAGGGACAGGGTGGGATGATTTGGGAGAATGGCATTGAAACATGTATAATATCATATGTGAAATGAATCGCCAGTCCAGGTTCAATGCAGGATACAGGATGCTCAGGGCTGGTGCACAGGGATGACCCAGAGGGATGGTATGGGGAGGGAGGTGGAAGGGGGGTTCAGGATGGGGAACACGTGTACACCCGTGGCAGATTCATGTTGATGTATGGCAAAACCAGTACAATATTGTAAAGTGAAAAAAAAATTAAAAATGAAATCGCATCTCTTATGAAAAAAAAAGAATAAAGAAGAAGGAATACAGAGTGTTGTTCCAAATGAGGGAACGACCAATCAACTGACTAATCAAGGAAGGTACAGGAGGACTGGGCTTTTTCTGAAATAATAAGACATGGGGATTTACCCCCAGGGTAGAGTTACTCAGATTGGCTTGTGGAAACTCAAGGAGGGAGAGAGCATCCATAGGACTAGCCTATGAGGGCTATGGCTTCAGAAGTATCTCCTGCCTTTCAGATGGTCATGCTTTTTTGCTTAAATGATAATGTAGTTTCCCAGGCTCCACAGTCCTGAATTCTTAGGAGTCGTGTCTGAGGGGAGTTTGATTAGTTATTTGCAAGAACACTTGTCTGTTTCGAAAGAACATTTTTAGAATGCATGTATACACTTGTGTTCTGTTAATCTGCAGACTCATAAAGCATATTCATGCTTTCCCCTCTTCTCTTTTGCTCTAGATAATGTCTTATGGCAACTGATTGTCCATAATGATCAATTTATGACCATCCTCTCTAGCTTCTCAATAACAAGGACTTTTTAAAAGGTATTTGAGACACAGATGTATAGAACAGTCTTTTGGACTCTGTGGGAGAGGGAGAGGGTGGGATGATTTGGGAGAATGGCATTGAAACATGTATGATATCATATGTGAAACGAATTGCCAGTCCAGGTTCAATGCATGATAACAGGATGCTCGGGGCTGGTGCATGGGGATGACCCAGAGGGATGGTATGGGGAGGGAGGTGGGAGGGGGGTTCAGGATGGGGAACACGTGTACACCCGTGGCAGATTCATGTTGATGGATGGCAAAACCAATACAATATTGTAAAGTGAAAAAAAAATTTACAAATGAAATCGCATCTCTTATGAAAAAAAAAAAAAAAAATAAGAAGGAATACAGAGTGTTGTTCCAAATGAGGAAACGACCAATCAACTGACTAATCAAGGAAGGTTCAGGAGGACTGGGCTTTTTCTGAAATAATAAGACATGGGAATTTACCCCCAGGGTAGAGTTACTCAGATTGGCTTGTGGAAACTCAGGGAGGGAGAGAGCATCCATAGGACTAGCCTATGAGGGCTATGGCCTCAGAAGTATCTCCTGCCTTTCAGATGGTCATGCTTTTTTGCTTAAATGATAATGTAGTTTCCCAGGCTCCACCGTCCTGAATTCTTAGGAGTCGTAACTGAGGGGAGTTTGATTAGTTATTTGCAAGAACACTTGTCTGTTTCGAAAGAACGTTTTTACAATGCATGTATACACTTGTGTTCTGTTAATCTGCAGACTCATAAAGCATATTCATGCTTTCTCCTCTTCTCTTTTGCTCTAGACAATGTCTTACGGCAACTGATTGTCCATAATGATCAATTTATGACCATCCTCTCTAGCTTCTCAATAACAAGGACTTTTTAAAAGGTATTTTTAAAATGGAAGCATAGTTGATTTACAACATTGGGTTAGTTTCAGGTGTACAGCAACACAATTCAGTTCTATAAACATATATATGCATATATACTTTGTTTTTCAGATTCTTTTCTATGTTATTACAAGATATTGAATATAGCTCCCTGTGCCGTACAGTAGGTCTTTGTTGTTTATCTATTTTATATATAGTAGCATGTATCTATTGATCCAAACTCCTAATTTATCTCTCCCCTCTTTCTCCTTTGATAACCATAAGTTTGTTTTCTATGTCCATAAAAATAACAAACATTATTTTACACACACACAACTCCGTCTCCATATCCAGCATACAACAGGCACTCAATAAACATCTAGAGAGCAGAACTGTCTAACTGGCTGCCTAGCTATTTTTTCCTTCCTCTTACTCTTTTCGATAATAAACGGTAATTTATAAATCATCGACCAAACCTTAGGATCCTAATGGGCTGAACTCTGCCCCTCAGCACTAGGAGCCAAACATTAATAACAACAGAACATAAAGGCTGGTGATAGCAGTGTGGGCACAGTAGAAGCCCAGGCATTCTATGGCCTCAGAAGTGCCTTTACGGGCACAGTAGAAGCCCAGGCATTCTATGGCCTCAGAAGTGCCTTTACAGAGGAAACCACACACTGTTATCCAAAACTAACTTGGAATTTTTTTTTTAAGCTGATCATTGTCAGATCAATCACTGAAATATTTCTATAGTGGATAATGAAAGACTTCTGGCTACCATTTCAGGTCTGAATAATTTATTTTAAAGATCCATGAGGATTAAACCATTTTCTTCTGCAATTTCATCCTTTCAGGGCACTCTTGACATCCCTCATCATGAAAAGATTGAGGATGAATTTACAAAACAGAGATAATATTTCAACTTTTGAGCATGACATAGAAGCTTGCAGAGTCCTCCTTTGAAGTTATGTATTGAGAATCTGCTCTGTGCAAACCACTGTGATGCTGCTTCAATGACTGATGCCCAGTTGGGCAGAAAGACCCACTTTTGAGCAGGTGGCAGAGGAGGGGCACCAAGATTACAATTACACAGGGACACTCAGGTTCCAGACGGAGGGATCAGTGAGGGGAGCTGCAGAAAAGGTGAGCAGGCAGCCCTGGAGACTCAGGGAGGAAGGGCTCCTGCTGGAGAGAGGAGTCAGAAAAGAATTGTAGGAAGCGAGCAGTACTGGAGAATGGATGGGGGCGGGAGGCCGCCTGCACTTAGAGGGGCAGCGGGGAGCGGGGTGGGCTGCAGTACATGGAGGAAGGAGCGCACAGGGAATGGTGCTTAGAAAACCACAGGAGTCCAGAGTGACACATGGTGGGGAGGGGGAGAGGCCATATTGTCGTGCACTTTTCCAAGGCATCAATCTGCTTCCAGTGAGGACGAAAAGGCAGGGGTAAGGAGTGCTATTGGGGCAGCAGAGAGTGATCATCAGAAATTAATTCCAAATTCCCAAGCAACCCAGCTACGAGTGAGAGGGTTATGCAGCAGGAAGACCACGTAGGTAGGCTGGGAAGAACCTTGCCAACAGGGTTCCGCAAGAAGTGCTGTGAACCAAATTGCGTTTTCCTGGCCAAATGCAGAGCTCCAAAGTGGAGTGGAGCTCTGTATTTGGAGATGGAGCTCCTGACCCAGGGATTGAATCTGCCGCTCTTGCATCTCCTGCATTGGCAAATGGGTTCTTTACCACTGAGCCACCTGGGAAGCCCTTTTAGAGCGTAATTAAGAGTAACTGAGGTTTAAAGGGTGGACCCTAGTCCTATAGGATTATTGGCCTTATAATACCTCACACAAGCCCAAAAAGCTCATGTGACAAGACAGCAAGAAGACAGTGGTCTACAGGCAGAAAGAGAGTCCTCACCGGGAAACATATCAACTGGCACTTTGATGCTGGACTTCTCAGCCCCCAGCACTTTGAGAAACAAATTTTTATTGTTTAAGTCGCTGGGTATGGTCCTTGGGTACCAGACTGAGTCGACCCATACAGGAAGTGATGACAGGTTTGGAAAGTGAGAAAGGGGCAGGGATGAATAAGGAGGAGAATCTGAAGAAAAACCTCATCACAGAGGCAAGGGGAGTGGGTTTCAGGCAAAGAAAGGTGGTCACTGGCATCTGTGCCATGTAAAAATTGGGGGAAGCTGGAGACTACATAGTAACTTTGGTTTCCAGACTGGGAACTCCATGACCTTCAAAAGAGTAGTTCGCAAAAAGAGAGCAAAGAGAAGTTAAAAGAATAAGGAGTGAGTCACTGGGAAAGAACACTGACAGCTGAAGGTGTAGATCTTCTTTTAAGATGGGATATACAGGACTTCTCTGGTGATCCAGTGAATAAGAACCCACCAGCCAATGCAGAGGACATGGATTTGATCCCTGATTGGGGAGATTCCACATGCTGTGGAACAATTAAGCCCGTGCACCACACTACTGCGCCCACAAGCTCTACAGCCTGTGCTCTGTAGCCACCGCAATGAGAAGCCCGTGCAATGCAACTAGATAGTAGCCCCCACTTGCCACAACTATGGAAAGCCCGCATGCAGCAAGAAGACTCAGCGCAGCCAAAAAGAAATAAACAAATAAGAATTTAAAAATAAAAGAAGGGATATGCAAAGCCTAGCTGCATCTTTAGGGGAAAGTCTTATTTTTCTTTAGGTGAACATATCTGTCTTATGGTTTCAAAACATATTTTGTAAAGCAGGGGTTCTTTTAATCACTGTTGTTGATTTCCGAGGATGTGTTGAGGTGTTTTGCGACACTGTCCCATTTCTGGCAAGTTCCAGATTAAAATGACCTTGCTGTTTTTCCACCTGAGAATCTCCCAGAAGCTTTGGGAATGTTTCCCCTTAGTCCAGGTACATATCTGAAAACCTTTTACTGTATTGAGGTTGATGTTAAAGAATTTTCAGAAAATCTTCAGAAAGCCCTGCCAAGCATGTGCCTCGTTTGGAGCTGAGTAAGCTCAGAAGCTGCCTGGGAACACACTGCTGCTCTGCCTGTAGCCCCTGACCCCTTGCACCCAGCATCACTAACCCCTAAGCAGGTTCGATCTAAATATTTCTTTTATCTATGCCTCAGCCCATGTTCCAACAGGAAGGAGCCTCATCTGACCACAGAGGGAACGCAGTTTGGGCTCACAGTTTACCCTTAGTGCCTGGCACACATCTGAGAGGAAACTCAGGGACCACCTGTCCATACCTGATCACCTGAAAATCAGGTCAGTGGGGAAGTCCTTCTGCACAGGATAGAGGACACTTTCTCAGAACTCTTATTAGTTAAGGAGGGGATAAACGTTGTAAACTCTGTTACCCCTACCACTTGTACGACAGAAGTCAAGGATAGGACATGGTAGGTATGTACAGAACCCCAGACAGGCATCTCTGTGCCCATTTCCAAAAATACTCATTTCAGCATGCTTCTGTCATTGAAAAGTCGTGTTCTGCCCAGGCTGATTAATTTCTTAACAATAAACATGAGTGGGTTATTTTTAACTCCAAGCAGGCAGTGAATGGTTGAGTCCACTGGGCTGGCGTCAGGTGGGATGGAAGTGTTTTGGTTTTTTCTTGAAAGGAGATGAGATCAGGTTGCTGGTAGATTAGCTGGTCCTCCCCTCACTTCCCCAGTGTCATTTACTATAAGAGAAGTTAAGGACGATTTTCAAGGCCTTAGTTAACAAACAAAAAGTAAAAAGTAAAGTGTTAGTCATTCAGTCTTGTCCCACTCTTTGTGACCCATGGAATGTAGCCCACCAGGCTCCTCTGTCCGTGGGATTCTCCAGGCAAGAATACTGGAGAGGGTTGCCATGCCCTCCTCCAGGGGATCTTCCCAATCCAGGGATTAAACCTGGGTCTTCCGCATTGCAGGCAGATTCTTCACCGTCCGAGACACCAGGGAAGCCCAAACAGGCAGAACAACTGTAATTCAGACATGCTTCAGTTATTGCAACTTCCAATTTACTTTGACATAATCAATTCTCTGCCTCCACTCTTACTGTATTTTGTTTGATTTTTTTTTTTTTTTGGCTGCGCTGGGTTTTCGTTGCAGTGCTCAGGCTTCACTAGTTGCAGCATGAGGGCTCTAGAGCAGGCAAGCTCAGTAGTTCTGGCCTGCAGGCTTAGATGCCCTGTGGCATGTGGGATCTTAGTTAACCCATCAGGGATGGAATCCTCATCCCCTGCACTGGAAGGCAGATTCTTAACCACTGGACCTCCAGGGAAATCTCTGGCTAATTTTTACAATAACATGAAAAGAGAGTAGTTGAAATGCTATATGTTCTGGCACCCAGTAAGGACTGTTGCTTCTGCGGCTATGCAAAGCAGAATAGCTAATAGATTCCATGAGCCAATATGGTCAAGAGTCATGCTTATTCATTCAACAAAGAAATAGGTAGGGTCCACCAGTGGAAACAGTGTCAGACTTTATTTTGGGGGGCTCCCAAATCACTGCAGATGGTGATTGCAGCCATGAAATTAAAAGATGCTTACTCCTTGGAAGGAAAGTTATGACCAACCTAGATAGCATATTCAAAAGCAGAGACATTACTTTGCCAACAAAAGTCCATCTAGTCAAGGCTATGGTTTTTCCAGTAGTCATGTATGGATGTGAGAGTTGGACTGTGAAGATAGCTGAGTGCCGAAGAATTGATCCTTTTGAACTGTGGTGTTGGAGAAGACTCTTGAGAGTCCCTTGCACTGCAAGGAGATCCAACCAGTCCATTCTAAAGGAGATCGGTCCTGGGTGTTCATTGCTAGGACTGATGCTAAAGCTGAAACTCCAATACTTTGGCCGCCTCATGCGAAGAGTTGACTCCTTGGAAAAGACTCTGATGCTGGGAGGGATTGGGGACAGGAGGGGAAAGGGACGACAGAGAATGAGATGGCTGGATGGCATCACCGACTCGATGGACATGAGTTTGAGTGAACTCCAGGAGTTGGTGATGGACAGGGAGGCCTGGCATGCTGCAATTCATTGGGTTGCAAAGAGTCAGACATGACCGAGCAACTGAACTGAACTGAACCATGTGCTGAACAAAGCACAGCAAAGTGAACAGCCAGCGTGTCTGCCATAACGGCTTTCAGAGTGAAATGGGGATATGAATCACCAAAAAGGATCTTCTTTCTCTTTTCCCTTTTCAGTTTTTCTCTAACAGGGATTCTCATGAACTCCTTTTCAAAGTTTAAAAAGGAAGAAACAAGAAGATGAGCTAAATTAACAGAGAATAAACAATAGGAAAGCACTGGTATGGATGCTGAAAATGTTTTCCATCTATTATCACAAAAGCTATGATGCCATCTGACCCCTTACAACCTTATGAGATCAAAGAGCAGTTATCCTAATTCCCATTTTGCAGAGCAGAAAACTGAGGCTCAGACATTCAATGACTTGCCCGAGGTCTCATAGCTATAATAGAATAGCACAATCAGGACCAAAATGAAGATCCCTTGAAACTTGATCTAAAGAATAATAATAATAACCAATGGCTATTATCGTTAATGAAAAACGGACTCTAAGGATGCTCTGATGATCTGTAGCAAAGACTAGAATGAACAAAGAAAGAGCTGGCAGGAACCTTGGGGATTATTCTGCCCAATACCTTAATGAAAACTAGGAAGCTGAGGTCAAAGGGGCCCAGGAAAGGTCCTGTCTCTCATGGGAAAATCAGAGCCAACCCAGGACACAAGCCCAGATCCTCTGATCCCACTGTGCGCACTACATTGCTCTCTCTGCACCATTAGGAATGTCAGGGAATGCTAATAACGATAGTGTTGAAAAATGACAACAAACACTAATTGTGCATTTTGATGTGTTAGACACTTTTCTACACATTTTTTTAAAAAACAGGGCAATTTTATTAAAACTTTAAATAAAAGAAGGATGGTGATTTGTACACAGAAAAAAAATGCACCCTCTTTTAAAGGCAACCCAAGGTTACTCAAAGTGTGCGCTGCTCATATGTAGCCTTGATGTCCAGGCTTCCCAGATCTTAGAGCATAAGCTGCACTGCATTCCCACAAGCTATGAAATTATCCTGTCCTCTCTTAGCATCAAAACTCACTGTCCTCTGTTCCAATGCTCCAAAATCTTACTAGGAATTCATCCATAGCAATACTAAAGTGCTAAGGATAAATACACTGTCATACATTACCTCCTCTCTGAGTGTCTGCATTTAACAAGACTTTCCTTTTCTTTACCCAAAGTGGTAACTGATGTAGTCATTTTGGACAAACTCGGGGATCTTGCAAACTGGAAGCTTTTAAAATCCCATTACGTTGTCATTATCTTCTCTACCTATGCCAGGCTGGTACTACTTCCTAGCCCAATTCACAAAAACGGATGGTGGCAATAAGAAAATGATTATGAACCATGGGTGATATGTACAACTGTCAGTCATCAGAGTCAGGACCTAGAGTGACAAAGAATCCAAAGGCACCTTGATTGACAAAGCCAGTCCCAGGAGAACCATAGCTATGGAGAGTTTTTCCCGAAGTCAGGCCTCAACCCTCCAAGACACTATTTTCAGGTTGAAAGGAAATGCCAATGGCTTATTCCATAAGAAAGACCTAAGCAAGCCAGACCCCTGGTGGGTGGGGAGCATTTTTTGAGGAGAAAGTTTTCATCATGTAGTGTACAGGCGTTCAATTTGGCTCAGATTTGAAAAATGTATGACCACATTTTTTAGGAAAAAAATATCACCCTGCCTTCCTTCCAAATTTAACTTAAATAATTTTCATTGTAATGATGCTTAAATATGTACAAACATATAGCTGAATTCTTACAGTTTCAACTCATTTAAAACCTCCAAACTGCAACTAAATGCTCTAACCGAATATAAAATAATTTAAAAACCAACCCAATGCAAACTAACAACAATGACTTAATATTCAGATGATGATGTTTTGCTAAACATAACCCTCCCTTCCCCATTATGATTCTGGTATGGAAAACTCCAAGACTGGTGTTTCAGAGTTCAGAAAATGTTCCCCCACCCATCTTACTGCAGTAGGACCCTCCTTCCCCATTGCTTTGTTCACAGCAACATTAAACATCACTGGATGATCATGTGGAGAAGGCAATGGTACCCCACTCCAGTATTCTTGCCTGGCAAATCCCATGGACAGAGGAGCCTGGTAGGCTGCAGTCCATGGGGTCGCGAAGAGTCAGACATGACTGAGCGACTTCCCTTTCACTTTTAACTTTTCATGCATTGGAGAAGGAAATGGCAACCCTCTCCAGTATTCTTGCCTGGAGAATCCCAGGGACAGAGGAGCCTAGTGGGCTGCTGTCTATGGGATCGCACAGAGTCGGACACGACTGAAGCGACTTAGCAGCAGCAGCAGCAGCAGGATGATCACAGGGCCTTCACTGAAGGCAAATTACATAATAAGCCCACCAGTTCATTCCTGTAAGCTCACAGCAACTGAAGTACTGTTGGCACCAACTGGATTGTAAATAAAAAGCACAAATTCAGGTACCAAAATGGCAAGGCATCATCATAAGGCAGCCATCTGGAAGATCCAGAAGATGCTAATATTACTTCAGATTATATTTTCACTGGGAAAAAATACCCACACAATTTAAACGTTACCATTCAGAAGTCCTAAGTCCCTCTCCCACAAATGCCCCTACGAATCCCACTTTGGCAAGGAGTGACAGGCAGGGACACAGAGCATTGCTGGGTCCTGGCTCCGTCATTTCTTGCCTGTAAGGCATTAGACAAGTTACTGGAATTCCCTGAGACTTAGTCTCCTCACCTAGATAAATGAGGATCCTAAATGGAACCTATCTCACCAGAGTGTTGAGAAGACTTTATATGATAATATGCGGACGCTGCTTGGCCCAATGCCTGGTGCTTCGTAGGTGCTCAGTGAGCAGCCACCATCATTCCTGCTTACTTACTTGACCTCCAAGCTCCACAAAAAGAGGGAAGGATGCTCCACTCTACCAAAACAGATGCATTTCAGAACAGTTCGAGTTGGAGGCAGAAGCCTTTCCTCCATGACTGCCAGTGGATGTCGGTCCACTGTTACCACTCACGTTCGTGCTTTCGTATGTACTTTGTATGTAATTCGGATGTGGCACTGGATAGGATTCTGAGAAGACACAGCCTTTGGACAAGGTGAAAGGAGTCAAATTTATGGAGTTACTTATTTTTACGGTTAGCAATCGTGGCAGGAGGAGAAAGGCTCTTGAAACATTTGAAGATATTCAATCCTCAACCCCGTGCTTCTGAATGATTCAGAATGGATTCAGTGAGCAGTCCATATTATCACTAACTGGGTGCCCACATAGGCAAGCCCTTGTAATGCCTGCAGGTGGTGGTGGTCACCAGATGGTCTTCACCCTCAGGGTACTTACCCATCCAGGGGCTGCTGCTGCTGCTAAGTCACTTCAGTCGTGTCCGACTCTGTGCGACCCCATAGACAGCAGCCCACCAGGCTCCCCCGTCCCTGGGATTCTCCAGGCAAAAACACTGGAGTGGGTTGCCATTTCCTTCTCCAATGCATGAAAAGTTAAAAGTGAAAGGGAAGTCGCTCAGTCGTGTCCAACTCTTTGCGACCCCATGGACTGCAGACTACCAGGCTCCTCCGTCCATGGGATTTGCCGGGCAAGAGTACTGGAGTGGGGTGCCATTGCCTTCTCCAACCCATCCAGAGGAGAGGTAAGTAAATAAAAAGACAGCTTAAAGCTTAAACTCTAAGCTTCACTAAAGACAGGGACTATGTTCTACTGGTTTCTATACCCCAGAGGATAGCAGGGCACCTAGTGCATAGAAGGGATGAATGAATGAACGAGCAAATGAATGAATGAGTCAATACATGAGTGAATGAGCTACACGGTTAGACTATGTATGTGCCACAAACAGATTCAAAAAAAAGAGTGATGCAACAAGGGCCTCGTGTATAGCACAGAGAACTCTGCTCAATATTATGTAGCAGCCCGGATAGAAAAGGAGTTTGGGAGAGAATGGATACATGTACATGTATGGATGAGACCCTCTGCTGTCCACCTGAAACCATCATAACACTGTTAATCAGCTATATCCCAATATAAAATAAAAAGTTTCTTTTAAAACAGGAGTGATGGCTCTTTTGAGGGCTCAGGGATGGAGGGAAACTGGAAAAAAACAGAACTTGAAGTGCAAGGGGACAATACTTGCCACCCCCAAATGTCTCCTCTCCCCAAAATATCTCTTTGACATGGAGGCTATTTCCAGGTGAAAACTGTTCGGGCCCAAAAGACTCAGGAAGAAACTTTGACCTTCTCCCTAATTGCCTGAAGAATTAAGATAGAGGGCCTATTACAGGAATAGACCATCAGCAGAAATATCTGCAAGTTAAATATCTGGGCTAAGCGGGTTGGGGGGAACTCTTAAAGATCAGAGTCCACTCTATGTCCCGTTGAATCAAGCTGGCCCAGCAAACGTTTGTTTACCAAACGTCTGTTTTCCCATCTCTCTGTGAATTGCTTTCCTCCCTTCTGAGGCCCCCAGTCACTACTCCCAACATCCTCCTACGTCTTCAGCTGATGCTGAGGGTGAAGGTTTCAGCTGTTTGGGCCGGTTACTCACCCTTCCTGGGTCTCTCCCATGTGCACAACATACTAACTTTTTGTTTTTCTCCTTTTAGTCCATCTCATGTCCATTTAATTCTTGGACCAACCGGAAGAAACTAGAAGGGTAGAAGAAAATTTCTTCCTCCCTGGCGGAAGGAAGGCTAGAACTTTAAGAAGCAGAGACAGGAGAAGGTCCAATTATAATTTTACACAGTTGCCATGTGCTCTAAACTAGTTCTCATTAGCAAAAGTGTTCTTCTTCTGATGATTATCATGTCTAGAATTTCTAAAACATCTTATATCTGTAAATTGTATGCACCTGCTTTTAGCTTGTATTTATTAATATTACAGGGACATTTATCTATAAACAACTTGGCAGTTCATTATTTATTAGAATAGGAAACTGAAGGAATGAATGATATCTGGTCTCTAGCAGTGACGGCTCAATCATTATTATTGGTCTCCTGGGGTGCTCTAATAAGTGGCCATAAAAAAGTTAATTTGCAGTTAGGAAGAGAAACACATATATTGGGCAGCATTTACATTGACATGATTGACAACAGACAAGACTGACAGAAACTCTACAATGTAAGAGGAATAAGCTCATCATGCTGTTAGCGTAGTGTCTTAAAAATAAACTGTCGCCAACCCTAGGATGAGAAAACAATATAGGAATGGTTTGCTTCAGCAATGACTAGGATCCGAAAAATGCTTCATGCAATATCGCAGAATATATATACAAATATCTGAAGCCCCAAAGCAACAGCAGACATCATTTTATAGATAATCTGGAAAATTACTAAAAGGACAGGTTTGATCAAAAAATGAATAATTAAAACTGAACAAAAATCATCTGGCCAAGAAACCCATTATCTTAGAGGTGATCTCCCACCAGGCCAGATAATGAACCATGTCTACTAGATGTTCTTATCCCTGGATGACCTCAAAGGCCTACTAGTTTCTCTCTTTTAATATTAAAAATATTATCCTTTAGCTAAGTGTTTATGTTCTCCTGTCTGAACATAGCTCCTCTTTTTTGGTAGAGGGGAGAATAACTCTACGTTTATCTGATTTTCCATTCTTTTGGAAGGAAGAAGTATTATTTTAGCTTTTCAACACCTTGGGGTCAATGCAATGAAGGTGTCTGAAAAGAATTTAGGGACAGATTCTAAATAGAAAAGTTCCTGAACTGAGTCAGAGTGAGGACTCTGCCAAGATCTGGACTCACTCCTCTGGATGTAGAGTCATCCAAAGAGAGCTCCTGGTGGATGGGGTCAGGGAGTGGGGGCAAAGCAGGAAGGCTGCTGCCATGATCATTTGGGAAACCCACCATGTCAAGCCCTCAGAGACACTGAAAATAGCACCAAATATCAATTAGATAAACATCTCTAATCTTTATTATTATTGGACTTTCTTTTTTATATGCCCTTGAAATTTATACAATCATATAAAGCCCTAGGATTGGATACCCCTAAGGTACTTCTGATTTCATTCAGATAAAATAACCTTCTCAGAGTATCACACGTTGGCTTGAATTGTAAGGCAATAGCCAGGTGTGGTCATAAGGATCTTGTAATGGTTGATCTGGGATGAAGGGGTTAAATTAAAGGTGAGAAGTACTGAAAACATGGTATCTGTTTGGTCCTTCTCATCCAAGACAAAGCCTTAGTTAAACATTAGATTTTAAAAACAATTTTAAAGAAGCTGGAAAGTTCCTCATGAGGAACGATGCCATGTGGAGATTCCCACAGGTGGAGACCATGAAGGTCATTTTATGAACATTACCGGGTCATTCCTTCAGTGCCTGTCTGTGGCCTCCAGGGAGGTATTTAGGTTAATAAAAATGACCTGGAAGCAGCAGAGCCCCACAGGCAAAACCGTGCAGCTGGCTTCTCCCAAAGTGCCACCGCTGCCTGTCTCCTGTCCCTTGTAAGCTATGGATGATTTCACTGGCACATAACCTAGAGCCATTCTCAGCGTCTTCATGGCCTCAGTTTCCAGCTTCATGGAAAGCCTCGAAGAAGTAGTTGCAGGCTGGAATCAAGCAACTTAGTTCTAGGGGAGTAGAGGGGGGCTGTTCAGGTTTCTCATTTATCTCACCTCCACCCAGCACAACCTTTCCAAATCATCTTCAGGGACTGGGTAAACTTTCCTGAACTTCCAGAATGATACTGGACATCTCAGTGTGGTTGTTTGTGAACCAGAATGAGAAGGAGATCCCCTCTCCCCAAGCATGATATCTTAGGAGGCAGAACCAAACCAAGGTCCAGGTTATAAGCCAAGAATCCCTGAGGATACACACTACTATACATAAAATAGATAAAATAACAGAGACCTACTGGATGTCCCAGGAAACTAGACTCAGTATCTTGTAATAAACCATAATGAAAAAGAACCTGAAAAAGAATATTTATATACATATATATGTATAACTGAATCACTTTGCTGTATACCTAAAACAACTCAATATTGCAAATCAACCATACTTCAGAAAAAGAAAAAAAAAGGGAAAAAGAACCCCCAGGTGACCTTGGACACAAGGTCAGAAGGTATGCCTTGAAAATCTGACCAAGCAAATATTTCAATCCAGAGCTTCACCTAAATGTCACCTTGTCAAATTTTGAAGTTTAATGCTAAACAACAGCTGTGTGTGGAATAGAGATCACTAAGAAACAGAAAAATAAGAAAATAAAGAATCCCAAATAAACACATTTATGGTATGTCAGTTGCTGAATATCCTCCCTGACCAAAATTTAACCTTTTTATAAATAGTTGATTGTACATCAGAAAAGATAAAATGAATATCATTAATGCCCACAGCAGGAAAAAATTAACATATTCATGAATTAGCACTTTGCTTTCACTTGTCTTGTCAAGGATGAGACTTTGTTCTTGAACAAATAAAATTTTGTTTGAACTACCATTAATGTATCTGTATTTACCATTCTCCATTTCAAAATTCATAGAATGATATCTGTAATCAAATACTTTTTTCAGTACAAAGGATTAAACCTCAAAACAGAAGTATAAATTGGACTTTGTTTTGTCCTGGCCAGAACCCATTTCTTGGCTTTTATCTTGAATAGCTACAGAAGTCAAAATAAAAAATAAATTATATTAATTTAGCCTGTCTTTCAGATAATGTTATGGGGAAAAATAATTCAAATTGACTGTGTAGCTCAATAAATTAGTCAATATAATCAGCAGAGCTGATGGAAGCCTTAAAATGAATGCAGATGCTTTGGTAAAGTGTCTGCTTGCAGTGTGGGAGACCAGGGTTCGATCCCTGGGTCAGGAAGATCCCCTGGAGAAGGAAATAACAATCCACTCCAGTATTCTTGCCTGGAGAATTCTATGGACGGAGGAGCCTGGTGGGCTACAGTCCATAGGGTCTCAAAGAGCAACTTTAATTTGATTAGTCATAAAATTAAAATCCTAGCATAATGACCATTTAAGTAACTTTTTAAGAGATTACAACTGATTACTCTCGTTATTTCTTCAAAATGATTTACTCGCCTATTATCTCATTACATGGAAGTGGAAAAAAAAAAAAACAAAACAAAACACCTGTCTGGAGCTTGCCCCAAAGGCCCTGATAACAGTAGAAGGGAACCAGTGAAAATGAACGGAAGCAACAATAGAACTAATGCAAATAAGCATGGCTATTCACTGTAGATCACAACAAACTGTGAGCAGTTCTTAAAGAGGTGGGAACACCAGACCACCCGACCTGCCTCCTGAGAAATCTGTATGCAGGTCAAGAAGCAACAGTTAGAACTGGACATGGAACAACAAACTGGTTCCAAATCGGGAAAGGAGTACGTACGTCAAGGCTGTATATTGTCACCCTGCTTATTTAACGTATATGAAGAGTACGTCATGAGAAATGCTGGACTGGATGAAGCACAGGCTGGAATCAAGATGGCCAGGAGAAATATCAATAACCTCAGATATGCAAATGACATCACACTTCCGGCAGAAAGGGAAGAACTAAAAAGCCTCTTGATGAAAGTGAAAGAGGAGAGTGAAAAAGTTGGCTTAAAATTCAACAATTATAAAACTAGGATCATGACATCTGATCCCATCACTTCATGGGAAATAGATGGGTAAACAGTGACAGTCTTTATTTTGGGGGGCTCTAAAATCACTGCAGATGGTGACTACAGCCATGAAATTAAAAGACACTTGCTCCCTGGAAGAAAAGTCATGACCAACCTAGATAGCATATTAAAAATCAGAGACATTATTTTACCAACAAAAGTCCATCTAGTCAAGGCTATGGTTTTTCCAGTAGTCACGTATGGATGTGAGAGTTGGACTATAAGGAAAGCTGAGTGCAAAGAAATGATGCTTTTGAACTGTGGTGTTGGAGAAGACTCTTGAGAGTCCCTTAGACAGCAAGGAGATTCAGCCAGTCCATCGTGAAGGAAATCAGTCCTGAATATTCATTGGAAGGACTGATGCTAAAGCTCAAAGTCCAATACTTTGGTCACCTGATGGAAGAGCTGACTCATTTGAAAAGACCCTGATGCTGGGAAAGATTGAGGGCAGGAGGAGAAGGGGACGACAGATGATGAGATGGTTGGATGGCATCACCAACTCAATGGACATGAGTTTGAGTAAACTCCAGGAGTTGGTGATGGACAGGGAGGCTTGGCGTGCTGCAGTTCATGGGGTCGCAAAGAGTCGAACACAACTGAGTAACTGAACTGAACTGATTAACTGTTAATTTTTCAGGATTTGAAAGGCAGACTGAACTAGTTCCCACTTAAGGAGAGGTTGCTTCATTATACTTAGTTTAAGTCAACTTTAGTGGTCCAACAAGACACACACACACACACATATATCCATATGCCAGGCCCTTGATAACAGAACCACCAGGAAAGAAAGAAATCCATTCAAGTCAACACACCTACAAACACTCAAGCATGTGAAATCTACCAGATGTTGACCCACCATCCTCGACTCCCACAAAGAAAGTCCAACCTCTCTGAAGCCCTGGTTAAGCAGTAGGGGTCATCTCTGGAGAGCACAAATACCAGCCATCCCTTATCTTCAACAGAAAGAGTGCTGACAAGCAGGGCAGAGGTGAAAACTGAATTCTCATGCATTGCTTGTGGGACAGATACCTAGTACAACCTCCTGGAAAAACAATGAAAAGCAACATCAAAATACAAAGAAAGCCTTAAGAAGGTCCATCTATTTGAGGCAATAGTTCTACTTCTAACCCCCTAGCTTGAGCAAATGATCCAAAATACAGAAATATATGACAATCAGAAATGTTCATCAAAGTATTATTTATGACATTGTGGATAACTGGGAACCACCTAAATGTTACAGGGAAGAAAGTAAATAGATTTGGTGACATCACCCATGGGATTGTTGTGCAGCTACTGAAAACAGTGCTCACTGTTGACGTGAAAAGTTATTTAAAATGTGTGATGAAATGCACACGATGCAAAACTTTATGTACTGTATGAACTCGACTTCACAAAAACATGTCTATCACAAAGACTGAAAAGAAATTCATCAAAATGTGAGTAGTAAGGATCATTTGCTCATGGTAATACGTGTGATTTTAATTTTCTCTTGTTATACTATTTGAATATAGAGTTCCAAAGAATAGCAAGGAGAGATAAGAAAGCCTTCCTCAGCGATCAATGCAAAGAAACAGAGGAAAACAGCAGAATGGGAAAGATGAGAGATCTCTTCAAGAAAATTAGAGATACCAAGGGAACGTTTCATGCAAAGATGGGCTCAATAAAGGACAGAAAAGGTATGAACCGAATAGAAGCAGAAGATATTAAGAAGAGGTGGCAAGAATACACAGAAGAACTGTACAAAAAAAGATCTTCACAACCCAGATAATCACGATGGTGTGATCACTCACACTAACCTAGTGCCAGACATCCTGAAATGTGAAGTCAAATGGGCCTTAGGAAGCATCACTACGAACAAAGCTAGTGGAAGTGATGGAATTCCAGTTGGATTTCAAATCCTAAAAGATGATGTTGCACTCAACATGCCAGCAAATTTGGAAATATGGTGTGATCACTCACACTAACCTAGTGCCAGACATCCTGAAATGTGAAGTCAAATGGGCCTTAGGAAGCATCACTACGAACAAAGCTAGTGGAAGTGATGGAATTCCAGTTGGATTTCAAATCCTAAAAGATGATGTTGCACTCAACATGCCAGCAAATTTGGAAAACTCAGCAGTGGCCACGGGACTGGAAAAGGTCAGGTTTCATTCCAACCCCAAAGAAAGGCAATGCCAAAGAATGCTCAAACTATCACACAGTTTCACTCATCTCACATGCTAGTAAAGTAATGCTCAAAATTCTCCAAGCCAGGCTTCAGCAATACGTGAACCGTGAACTTCCAGACGTTCAAGCTGGTTTTAGAAAAGGCAGAAGAACCAGAGACCAAATTGCCAACATCCGCTGGATCATCAAAAAAGCAAGAGAGTTCCAGAAAAACATCTATTTCTGCTTTGTTGACTATGCCAAAGCCTTTGACTGTGTGGATCACAATAAACTGTGGAAAATTCTGAAAGAGATGGAAATACCAGACCACCTAACCTGCCTCTTGAGAAATCTGTATGCAGGTCAGGAAGCAATAGTTAGAGCTGGACATGGAACAACAGACTGGTTCCAAATAGGAAAAGGAGTACATCAAAGCTCTATATTGTCACCCTGCTTATTTAACTTCTATGCAGAGTACATCATGAGAAACGCTGGACTGGAAGAAACACAAGCTGGAATCAAGATTGCCGGGAGAAATATCAATAACCTCAGATATGCAGATGACACCACCCTTATGGCAGAAAGCGAAGAAGTAAAGAGCCTCTTGATGAAAGTGAAAGAGGAGAGTGAAAAAGTTGGCTTAAAGCTCAATATTCAGAAACTAAGATCATGGCATCCAGTCCCATCACTTCATGGCAAATAGTTCAGGAAACAGTGGAAACAGTAGCAGACTTTATTTGGGGGGCTCCAAAATCACTGCAGATGGTGACTGCAGCCATGAAATTAAAAGATGTTTACTCCTTGGAAGGAAAGTTATGACCAACCCAGACAGCATATTAAAAAGTAGAGACAGTACCTTGTCCACAAAGGTCTGTCTAGTCAAGGCTATGGTTTTTCCAGTAGTCGTGTATGGATGTGAGAGTTGGACTATAAAGAAAGTTGAGTGCTGAAGAATTGATGCTTTGAACTGTGGTATTGGAGAAGACTCTTGAGAGTCCCTTGCACTGCAAGGAGATCCAACCAGTCCATCCTAAAGGAGGTCAGTCCTGGGTGTTCATTGGAAGGAATGATGTTGAAGCTGAAACTCCAATTCTTTGGCCACCTGATGGAAGAGCTGACTCACTGGAAAAGACTCATACTGGGAAAGATTGAGGGCAGGAGGAGAAGGGGACGACAGAGGATGAGATGGTTGGATGGCATCACCGACTCAATGGACACGGGTTTGGATAGACTCTGGCAGTTGGTGATGGACAGGGAGGTCACAAAGAGTCACGACTGAGCGACTGAACTGAACTGAACTGAACTGATACCATTCTAAGTCTTCCGAGAATTTTATAGAAAGCACATATGTCTGAGGGGCTTCCCAGGGGGCACAGTGGTAAAGAAGAATCTGCCTGCAGATGCAGGAGATGCAAGAGATGTGGGTCTGATCTCTGGGTCGGGAAGATCCCCTGGAGCCAGGAAATTGCATCCCACTCCAATATTCTTGCCTGGGAAATTCCATGGGCAGAGAAGCCTGGAAGNGAGGGGCTTCCCAGGGGGCACAGTGGTAAAGAAGAATCTGCCTGCAGATGCAGGAGATGCAAGAGATGTGGGTCTGATCTCTGGGTCGGGAAGATCCCCTGGAGCCAGGAAATTGCATCCCACTCCAATATTCTTGCCTGGGAAATTCCATGGGCAGAGAAGCCTGGAAGGCTTCAGTCCATGGGGCTGCAAAGAGTCACACACGACTGAGCATACACACACACACACATACACACACACACACACACACATCTGAGAAAAAGGAATTACTTTGAACACTCAAAGCAGAGGGTGCCTGGTTTTCCTCTGAGTGGACAGACTCCAGCAGACACTGGGGAATATCTCTAGCTTTTTAGAGCAGAGGCCAAGTACCACTTGTCACTCACACTTGACGTAAACTTGATGTCAACCCGGTGATGACTTTCTGCCCTCCACAGCATGCCTATGCCTCCCTCGACCTTGTCTTTGACTTTCAGTCTTCCTTGTTTATACAGAAACACCCCTCTGGCAGCCTCCTCTCTCTGTGAACCATGCTCTCCACGCCCCCTTCCCCAGCAGGACTCAGTTCCATGGCCTGATCAGCCTTCTCCTGGTCCAGCCTGGTTGAGTCTTGGTACTGACAACAAGCCAGTTGCCCTTGAAAGACACGGCATCATCATAAAACTACCAAAGCCCAGGGGAAGCAAGTGCAGTTTTCTTAACACATTCTAAGAAAAATACCATATGATGTCACTTACATGTGGAATCTAAATAAGGGATACAAACGAACTTATGTACAAAACGGAACAGACTCACAGACACAGCAAACAAACTTAAGGTTACCACTGGGGAAAGGGCGGAGTAATTAGGAGTTTGGGAATAATACATACATATTATTATATATCATATAGATAAACAAAGACCTACTGTATAACACAGGGGACTCTGCTCAATGTTATGTGGCAACCTGGGTGGGAGGGGAGTTTGGAGGAAAAAGGATACATGTATTAATATATTCATGGCTGAGTCCCTTCACTGTCCACCTGAAACGATCACAGCATTGTTAACCAGCTCTACTCCAATATAAAATCAAAAGTAAAAAAAAAAAAAAAGACAGCCCAGTCACAAAAGACCATATACTGTATGATTCTAGAATATATATGAAATGGAATTTATATGAAATGTTCAGAATGGGAAAATATGGAGTTACAGAAAATGAGTTAGTGCTTGTCTTGGGATAAAAAGAGATGAGGAATCACTCTAATGGGTACAGGGTTTCTTCTTGAGAGGGTGAAAATGCTCTAAAGTTAGATTACAGTGGTGACTGCATAACTTGTAAATATACTAAAAACACTGACTTGTACATGTTAAATGAGTGAATGTATGGTATATGAATTATATCTCAATAAAGCCATTTATAGAAAGAGAAAACTATTTTGTAATAACCTATAGGGAAAAACAATCTGAAAATATATATATATATATACAAATACATATGTATAACTGAATCACATTGAAGTATATCTGAAACTAACACATTATAAATCAACTATATTTCAATTTAAAAAATAAATACAATCTAAAAATAAGAAAAATGCATTCTATAAAAGCATTTTATAGACAGTGAACTTCCTTCCTCTCACAGACCTGGTGCTATTAATATATCAGGCCCAGTTGTATCTGAGCTCTTAGGAGGTCCCTACTGTGACAATCACCCTTAACAATGGTGCAGAGAATTCTGTCTCAGTGCACCTTCGAAGCCTCACAGCATTTCACCTTCACAAGTCTGTGAGCCTGAGAGATCAAGGATTATTTTCCTAATTGTACCGATAAGAAAATTGTAACTCAGAGTCCAAGCACTGAGTGGCTTATGGCCCCTGATCCTCCAAGCGTGCTCCTCTGTAAATAGTGATGATAATACCCACGTGGGGGAGTCGTTGTAAGGATTAAATGAGATAACGTATGCAGCCTGCTTAGAATCGTGTTTGGAACAGGGGCAGCATTCAGCAAATGCCAACTCCTGTGACTGTTAGGTCAATGGGAAGCTCAAGGTTACATAGCCGGGAAGTGACAGCGCTAGGCTGGGAAGTCAGGCTGTTTCGTGCCAAGTCCACGCTTTTTATACTCTACACCCTAAGAGGAGTATTAAAGCATGGTCCACGCCCTCACAGAACTTACAATATTTAGTATCAGGCATATCTCAGTCACGTGAAACAATAAAGCAGTGACTCCCACAAAGAACTAAGGCAACAGTAATAGAAACTAGGATACAGCTCTCAAACTACAGAAGTCTTTTGTTCAACAGCTACCATTCTAGCATCTTCTTCTGCGTACATGCTAAAGCTCAGGAATCACCCTTTTCATCCCTGCTTCAAAGTGAGTGGAGATGGGGAAACCAGACATGAAAATTAAATCCCTTCCCATCCTGACTACAGAAAACACTTTCCATGGGCATTCTGAACTGCCAGAAGTTTGAGCTATCTTTGGAAACGTGTCTTTAACTTCTAGAAAGTACCATTCATAAACACACATATATGCTTTAAGGGACTTCAGAACAGCTTCAGTTGAGGCTAAGGCTGCTTCTCCCTTTCGAAAAGAATCCTCAACTCAATTAATTTTACCCACAACATGACACCTGGCCATTTGTAACATAAAAGCTCCAAGACAGTGAACATTTTTTAAAGCTAAGACAGAAAATTCTTCATGAAGCTTCTCAGAAGCACCGCATGTGCACAGACATACACTGAGTAGGAAGTCATTCTGCCTCCTGGACATGTGGCGCCATAACCGTGGAATCCAGGGTCACTAACCCTAAGCAACACTACTTCTTCACAGCAATTTTGGCCTATTTATCTGACAAAAGAAGAGTTTAAAACTTTGTGTTGTGGAATGTTGATATTTCATATCTAAGAGAGTAATGTATCAGTGAACTTGAGATCCATGTTTTGAAAGGTATTTAATGCTCTGTGTGTTTCCATATATATATTATTACTTTCTAAGAGACAGAGAAATAAATGATGATCACTAAGAGGTGGCCCTTAGCAAAACTGTGAAGTACATGTTCAGTTGTGTCCAGCTCTCTGCAACCCCATGGACTGTAGCCCACCAGGCTCCTCTGTCCTGGGATTTTTCAGGCAAGAATACTGGAATGGGCTGCCATTTCCTCCTCCAGTTAAACTGCAAAGTAAGAGGAGCTTATCTTTGGAAACACTCTACCTCCCTTTTCTGCACGTTTGTTATCCTGGAAGTGAGGTGTAAGGAACACACACCCCCCCACTCCCTGGCCCACAACTCACTGAGCATCTTCAGTTGGAGAGACTCGTGTGCAGTGTCTGCTCCACATAGTCTGTTCCACTGCTTACCACAAACACACTTACAACACATGTATTCATTGCCCCCATTATTCAGAGATAAGGAAATGGAATCTCACAGAATTTAAGTGACACGTCTCAAATAAACTGGCCAGTGACTATGGAGATTCCTCCACTTCATGCCAGTCTGGGTTTCTCCTGCCTGAACTGGGTCCTCCCAACCTCAGAAGACCCCATCAGCTCTGGCATTATGGACACTATAGTTCCCATCAAGCTGTTATGAACAGGCCATCACTTAGAGTTCATCCTCTTAGAACAAGAATAGGTCCTGTTTCTATTCTGAAAGGGACCAGGCGAGCATGACCTTAACCCAAATCTACAACTCTAATACTATAAATCCAAGATAAGATGGCAGGACTTCAGAATGCTGAGACTCTTTAGAGATCATCTGGTCAACCTCTTCCCCCATGACTACACAGATTTAACAAACTAAAGCTTGAAAGGGGATGGGGCTTTGCAGAGGTCACCCCACAAATTAGGTGCCAGGCCCAGATGAGAGCCAAAACTTCTCACTCAGTCCTGTTCTCTTTGAGGCATCAGTCACAAACATTCGAACATGGGGTAAAAATATACACTGTAGGCTAAAGAGGAATGAGTTCAATATTATTAATTCATACTGGCTATTCAGACGGCCCAAGCTTGAACTCTGGGTGCCCTTCTCACTAACTGTGTAACCTGGATAAGGTATCCTCTCTCTGCCTTGGGTTCCTTATCCATCATATGAGAATCACAATAGTGTCTGCCTCATAAGGTTACCATGAGGATCAAACATGGTAATCCATGTGGAGCTCCACCTTCTTTGTGCTTGGCTTTTGTAAGCTCTGAATAAATGTTAGATATTATTACTATCATTAAAATTATTACTCTTATCACTACTACAGATAATTTCAGATGAGTGCATGCTAAGTCATTTCAATTATGTCTGACTCTGTGATCCTATGGACTGTAGCCACCAGGTGACTGTAGCCACCAAGCAAGAATACTGGAGTGAGTTGCCATGCCCTCCTCCAGGGACTCTTCCCAACCCAGGGATCCAATCCACATCTCTTATGTCTCCTGCATTGACAGGCAGGTTCTTTACCACTAGCACCACCTGGGAATTTCAGATAATTGACAGCTAATACTTTCATTCTGGGGTAAGAAGGTGGCAACAACTTCCTGCTATCAAATTCATCTTCCTGTTCTCCAAAGGCAGCACTAGCCAGTCTTGGAGAAGGAAATGGCAACCCACTCCAGTACTCTTGCCTGGAAAATCCCATGGACAGAGGAGCCTGGTGGACTACAGTCCATGTGGTCCCAAAGAGTTGGACACGACTGAGCGACTTCACTTTCACTTTTCACTTTCGTGCACTGAGGAAGGAAATGGCAACCCACTCCAGTATTCTTGCCTGGAGAATCCTAGGGATAGAGGAGCCTGGTGGGGTATGGGGTAGCACAGAGTCAGACACGACTGAAGTGATTTAGCACAGCACAGCCAGTCTTAGGAATGAAGGTAAGCTGGATGAGTGGAAGTTAGCACCAGGAATGAAGAAACTAACTCTGAAAATAAAACTGCCTGTGAGTATTTCTATTTGTATATTCAGAGCTAAAATCCCTCACCCTTTTCAAAATCACTCTTTCTCATTTACAGTTGACCTCCGTACCACGCAGGGGTTTAGGCTGCCCCACTCACCCACCTCCAGGTGGAAAATCCAAGTACTGCTATATCTGCCTCAGAAACAAAGGAACTGATAAATGACTCGCCCAAGGGCAGGAAGCTGAAATGGTTTGGACAGAGTTGGAACTCCAACCCCAGATCTTTTGATTCCACATTTTGTGATCTCTAACTATACTTCGAATTTGCATTGTTCAAGGATCAACTATACTTCCTTTCTTCTACCAGTTTTATTGAGATATAATTAACATAAACCATTGTATTAGTTTTAGGTATATACCAAATGATTTGATATATGTATATATTGTGAAATAATCACCACAATAAGTTTAGTTGACATACATCACCTTAAATAGGAATAATTTTTTTTCCTTATAATGTGAACTTTTAAGATCTACTTTCTTCAGTTCAGCTCAGTTGCTCAGTCGCGTCCGACTCTTTGCAACGCCATGAATTGCAGCTCACGAGGCTTCCCTGTCCATCACCAACTCTCGGAGTTTACTCAGACTCACATCCATCGAGTCGGTGATGCCATCCAACCATCTCATCCTCAGAAATAGATGTTTTTCTGGAACTCTCTTGCTTTTTCCATGATCCAGTGGATGCTGGGAATTTGATCTCTGGTTCCTCTGCCTTTCCTAAAGCCAGCTTGAACATCTGGAAGTTCACGGTTCACGTATTGCTGAAGCCTGCTTGGAGAATTTTCTACTTTCTTAGCAACTTTCAAATATACAATACAGTATTGTTAACCATAGTGGCCATGCTGTACATTACACTCCCAGAACATATGGATCTTATAACCAGAAGTTTGTACCTTTTGACTACCTTCACCCATTCTGCCCATCCTCCGTCCTCTACCTCTGGCAACCAATGATCTATTCTCTGTATTTTTCATGAGTTTGTTTTTTTTTTTCAGATTCTACATATGAGATCATACAGTACTTAACTTTCTCTGATTTGTTCACTTGGCCCTCAGGCATTAACAATGCCCTCAAGGTAAACCCATGTTGTTGCAAATGGCACAGTATCTTTTTTATGTCTGAGTAATATTCCATTATATATATATATTTATTTATATATATATACACACACACACTAAGTCATTTCAACATATATATATATATATATATATACACCATATTTTCCTCATCCATTCATCCATCAACAGATATTTAAGTTGTTTCCATATCTTGGTTCATAGAAATAATGCTGTCAAGAACATGGAAGTGCAGCTATCTTTACAAGTTACTATTTTCATTTTCTTTGAATGAATAGCCCAAAATGGGATTGCTGGATAATGTGGTAGTTCTATTTTTAATTTTTTGAGGACTGTTTTCCATAATGGCTGCACCAATTTACATTCCCACCAACAGTGACCCAGGGTTCCCTTTTCTGCACATCCTCATCAACACTTGTGTCTTCCTCAGCTTTTTTCATTATTGTCTTATTTTTCAGGGAACATGTCTTTCACCTCCTTGATTAAATTTATGCCCAGGCATTTTATTTTTTGGATGCAATTATAAAATGGGATTGCTTTCTTAATTTCTCGTTGATAGTTCCATTACTTTAGTATATAGAAATGCAACTGATATCTGTGCATTGATTTTATATCCTGCAACTTTACTGAATCTGCTTATTAGTTCTAACAGTTTTTTTAGTAGAATCTTTAGGGTTTTCAACATGTAATGTCATGTAATTTGCAAGCACAAACAGTTTTAGTTCTTTTCTGATTTGAATGCCTTTTTTCCCCTGCCTAAATGCTCTGACTGGAACTTCGGGTACTGTCCTAAAGAAAAGTGGCAAGAGTGGGCATCCTTGTCTTGCTCCTAATCTTAGAGGAAAAATTTCAGTTAAAATTTCACATCTTTCTCAAACCTAATCTTTCTTCTTGACTTTCCATCTCAATGAAAAGTCTGACCATCCATCTAAACATCTAAGCTTCTCCTTCCCCATCACCAGCCACTTGGTGACCTAAAGCCAGTGATTCTCTCCCTCTGAAATGGCTTTTTTTAGTTCTCTCTTCTCTGTCCCCATTCTACCTGGTTCAGGCACAATTAATTTTACTTATTTTATTTTGTCTGGACTGCTCCAATGGTCTGAAATCTGAGCTCATTCTTCTTTGCAAGCCCACCTACTTGCCACCTCCAAAGTCACTTTTGCAAGACAAATTAGATCAAATCATTTCTCCCATAAAAGCTGCATGGCTTCTCCTCCTCTGCAAGGTATATTCATAGCCCAGGCTCACCAAAACACCTCCTCCCAAACACTTCTGCCACCTCTTCACTGCAGAACACCTACCAGTTCTTTGAATGTGACCTTTCCTTCAACGTGGAACACCTAGCTCCTTCTCTACCGAGATCCGGTCCAAACATGAACTTCTCTGCAAGCTCTTCCAGACTCCCTGCATCCTTTCTTTCCTGGACTCTCACTGAGCTTGTTCCTATCTTCACTAAACCCTCACCATGATGATCACTTATTTTCTTATCCTTTCTGCTGGATTGATTTCTGAAAGAAAAGCCTCATTCTTTTAGCCACTCGCACATGGGGTTCCCAGGGAGCACAGTGGTGAAGAATCTGCCTGCCAATGAAGGAGACACAGGAGACGGGAGTTTAATCCCTGTGGGGTTGGGGAGTGGGGGGTGGGGGCGGGAGGAAGAAGATTCCCTGGAGTAGGAAATGGCAACTCACTCCAGTATTCTTACCTGGAAAATCCCATAGACAGAGAAGCCTGGCAGGCTACAGTCCATGGGGTGAGTCAGATATGACTGAGCGTGTGCACACATGCGTGCATGTATACACACACACACACACACACACACACACACAGGCACAGTAGATACTTAAATTAACTGCTGAATAAACTGAGTGGATGGCACAAAAATAAAAGGAATGGCAAAATGAGGCCTCAGCAAACTAGCAAAGTTGATCTCAATAAAGCTAATTTCTATAATATATATGACTAATGCCAACAATTATGCAAGTAATTTTTTTTAAAGTGTGATGTGTACTTGCAAATGACAGAACTCTCAAGTTCCCTCTTATGCTTGTTAACCCTTCCTCGCTGGAGAGAGAGCTACCTCCTCCCAGACTTCCTTTGGTTCTGCAGCAGCTGCAAACAAGGCGTTCTGAAAGCTCTTGCAATCTTCTAACTTTAGTTGAGGTCATGCTCCCTCATAAAATGCTAGGAACAGGCCTCAAGTAGTAGGTGCTCAATAAATGCTGATTTGGTTTGCAGTGGATTTGAAAGCAACGAGCAACTCACATTTTAGACTAATGCAACACACTGATTGTACTTAAGATAATAGCTCTAAGGCTAAAGAAAATCAATGCGGAGACTGAAAAGCAGCCAAACGTTCACTCCTCTGCCTTGCTCCACAGTCAGTGCTTATCTGCTTCTTAATCCTTTATAGCTTCTAGGCTTTTCTTACTTCATCGTGTTCCTGGAATGTAGTGGGCCAGTCAGCATTTCCCTGTGCTTGCAATATATTTGTTGGGTGTTTTGTGCTGATGTAATAGATGTTAAACATTGAGATGTGTTATTAAAAAATATACTAGCTTTCCTAAAGCCTCGCCCCTGCAAGACAGGTGGGATTCTGACTTAGGGAAGAGAGAAAGGTGGACTGGAATGCTCTAGCATCTTTCCTCTCCAATTGTGGGACACAGGTTAAAGGGAGCTCAGAAACTTCTGTTTTTACTAAAAGGATACTTTAAAAAAAAAGAGCTTTGGCAGCATACTCATTAAATGTCCACTGAACACTTCCACCCTAATGTAGGAAATAGGAAAGATTCAAAGCATGCACTCTGCTGTAATTCACTTTGGGATGAGAGAAAGACAGCGGTGCCTTGGAGAATAAATCATTAGCTAAAAGTCAAACCGAGACACCCTGGAAACCGGTGAGACCGGTAGGCAGGAGAGGGATCAGGCGGCTGGGGTTTGCCTGTTTTCCCTCCGGTGACTTCTAGAGCGAAGCATCCCACAGGCAGGAGGAACTCGGCACGCTGTGCTCCCTTCTATTTCACTTTTCAAACTTGAAGTTATTTTTAGATGACCCAAGCCCGCTAATCCCAGGCAGGACAATTCCCAGCCCGCTGCGCCTCAAAGCACCTTCCCCTCCCCAGCTCTTTCCTTTAAGTGCTGGGAAAAGAGTCTCCGATTTCCCGTTCGCTCTCTTCGATCTGACCACCTCCCCTCATCCCTTCTCCAAATCTCGGTCCCGGAGACCACAGGCGTCACTCTCGCTCCGCCAGTTCACGCACCTGCTGCTGCTACTAGAAAGGCGAACCCTTGGGCCACGAAGAGTGAGGAAGGGGCTCCTAGAGACCCGCGCCCTCTAGAGGGGGTCAAGGAACCTCGGTCCCCACGGCCGCCACCCGGGCCGAGCACTGGATCCGCAGACCACCCCCCACTCCACCGCCACGGCCACCGCACCCGGGCCAGCCCCCGACCCCGATCGCGCTCGGCCGCCCCCACCCCGCGGTCCCCCCACCCCGGCCTGGCCCTGGTGCCGCGCGCAGCCCCGGGCAGGACAGGACAGGACAGGGTGCCTGGGCGAGCGGGCGGGCGCAGATGTGTATAAGAGACAGAGCCAGTCTTGGAGAAGGAAATGGCAACCCACTCCAGTACTCTTGCCTGGAAAATCCCATGGACAGAGGAGCCTGGTGGACTACAGTCCATGTGGTCCCAAAGAGTTGGACACGACTGAGCGACTTCACTTTCACTTTTCACTTTCGTGCACTGAGGAAGGAAATGGCATGCGATGCGCCGGCGGAGGCGGAGGCGATGGCTGGGCGGGCGGGCGGTCGGCGGGGCCGGCGACTGCGGGCACGGCGCGGCTGCTCACCTGGCGGCCGGGCCGAGCGCGCGCGGGGACGGGCGCGGTGCCCGCGGGCCTGGGCGTGGGGCCGTGCGCGGCGCGCCCCGCCTCCCGGGCTCCGGCTCCGGCTCCACGGGTCGGCGGGTCTCTGCCTCCCGCCCGCTGCTCGCCGCAACCTCCGCCGCCGTCACCCGGGACAAAGCGGCTCCGGGGAGGGGCCGAGCGGGCGGCTCTCGCAGGAGCCAGCGGAGATGGGCGCGCCCCCAGCTCCGACTCATCGGGCCAACCTCCAATCAGACCCCGGGAAACCGAGAGCCCCCGTCTGGCCTCTGCTCCTCTCCCCGCCCTGGCCCCGCGCCCTTCCCGCTCCCCTCTTCCCGCTCCCCTTCCCGGGCTCCCCCGCTGCCCTTCGCCTGGGTGCCCAGGAGGGGGGCGAAGGAGGAAGACTCTCTGGGGACCCAGCGCAGGACCCTGTCCTCAGGAGTCCCAGCGAGGAGAGGCTCCTCGGAGTCACGGCCGGGCTGGGGGCCTCTTGGAGGTCGGAGTGGGCAGGGGGCTGATGCTGAAGGCAAGGGCAAAGAAACTGACAGAGAAGCAGTGCTGAGGAACACTGAGCTGATGGAGCTGATGGAGCACCCCCTACTCCGACTAACTACGGAAAAGTCGAGAAGCCCCTAGAAGGTCCTGGAGCGCCGCGCTGGGTGGGCGCCGGCGCCCGCAGGCTGGCTCCCGGGCCGGGTCCCGCCCTCGGAGCTGAAGGTGCCCTGCGTGGGCCGCGGCTCTGCCAGGTTTCCCAGCCGCCAGACCTGGGAACAGAGGGCTTCAATGACTCCTATTGTGTGAGAGCCTGTGATTCAGGAGTGGGAGGCTGGTATCCCAGTGAAACAGAATCTTAGGTGGATCTGTTGCTCAACAAACTTAACCCCGTAGAAGTCGCTGCTTTACAAAATAAAGCAGTTCAGAGCTGTGGCTAACCAGTGCTAACAGTAAGGATAGAGTTGAGTCTCATGGCAAGAGAATGCCAAAAATGTACAAGATGATAATAAGGAAGATGGGAAAAACTGAAGAAGGGCGGCGGGAGAAGGAGGTGGGGGTGTGCGGACAGACTGGACCTGAAGGAGGGAAAGAATAAAGATGCAAATCAGTCTTGTATTCTGTCATCTTTTTAAATGCTACATAAATAGGCCTTTCCGCCCTGTGCTATTAATGCTCCTTCTTTCATGGTAACAATATTAGAATTGCATCGAAGCAGTTTGTAAGTTTCACAATTATTCTTTGCTTGCCCAGACACCGCACTATTTTTTCCATGGTTCACACAGAATTGCATGCTCTTAACAACAACAGTAAAAAAAAAGTAGAACTTGGCTCTTCTCTCTGATTAATCTGCATTAAATATAAATAAAGACCGAATTTCACAGTTGAAAATGACCTCAAGCTCCTGCTCCTCCAAACTTTTACTAGATGCATAAATCCATATATAATCACCGATTAGATGAATTACTTTTTTGGATAGAATTTTCTGGAAAAGCATCCTTATCAGTTCAGTTCAGTTCAGCCGCTCAGTCGTGTCCGACTCTTTGCGATCCCATGAATTGCAGCATGCCAGGCCTCCCTGTCCATCACCAT
>SJYT01079493.1:519558-650592 GCA_006410635.1 Cephalophus harveyi | reverse complement strand
GGCGGGGAGGGCGGGGGGGGGGGGGGGGGGGGGGGGGGGGGGAGGGGGGGGGCAGGATCCCGAGGGTATCTGGCGGCCGGGTGAACTCAGGTCGGCTGTCCTCTTCCTGACGACGGGGGCAGTTAACCGTCCGATACCGGCCTGCGGCGAACCCACCGGACTGGCGCTTCCCGCGAGCTCACCTGGGCTTCGCGTCGGCACGGTCCGTGGGGGTCTTGGGGCGGGGGCTGGGAGGCGTCTGCGAGGACGGCGCTCTGGGCTGGGTGGCGCGGTGGGTGGCCGGGCCGGGTGAGGAGATGGGGCGGGCCTGGGCGGGGGAAAGGGGGCCGACGCGACTCTGGGGCTGCCCAGGAAAGTTTGACTTCAACTCCCCGCGAGTGGGCGGAGGGTCGGAGGTTGGCCCGGGGTGGGCGGCCGGCCGCGGGTGGAGGACTCCTGTGAGGCGCCGCCTCTTCGGGGGCCGAGAGGGGCTCGGGCCGAACTGGGAAAGCTCGCGGAGCCCTTGGGCCCCGGGGCTCATTGTTACGCAGTTCGAATGAATGGACTCCTTGGCGCCTGCGCGGTGGAGTTGAGCCGAGGGGAAAAACAAGCCCGGAGTCCAGGCTGCGGTCACATGATGGGGGGAGGGGAGGGGAACGCGATGAATGGCGAAAGAGGGTGGGGGATGGACTTGGCGTGAACTGGGAGGCACTGCCTCTGTGTGACCGAGATCGAGGCTTGGCCGGCGATTTCAGTCTCCGCCTTCCAACCTATGCTGCTGCCCCAGGCGGATTAAAACAAAAAAAGAAGACTATCGAAATCGACTGTCGGGGCCGGGTTTTTGTAGCTCCTTCAAACGCTACATGCTGTCTAGGGGAGTTCGCTCGCCGCCGTGCATTCTTTTGAACACATCACCTAGAGTTAATTGTTTAGGAGTTTTCAGCAAGAATCTTTTGTAAAGGAAGCTCTGACTGCAGGGAAACACTCAAGAGTCTTTAATTCTGGGAGCCAATGATGCTAAGGGAGGAGGTTAAAAGTCAGTTGTGTGTATACCAGGAAGTGTTGGAGTCCTACCAACAATTCCGACAGTGCTATAGATTTATTTCCCTCTAAAGAGTTGGACACGACTGAGCGACTGAACTGAACTAAACTAGCAGTAACAGGTGATTCCTAACAATGATTTAGTGAAATTAAAGTTACGTTTGGAGAATTAGAATAGTTGTAACATTTGTAAATATTTTTGTATTAACTAATAATACATTTATGATGTACTGCTAGTTCTTTCAGTCTCTGCTTTTTGTTGTTACTGTTTCTGCTGTTTTCCGATTTAACTTGCTTAGTACTAGGGTCAGCTGTTGAGTTTCCACGATTAAACTCCTCAGTTCTTGCTGAGTAGGTAGTAGTTGACAAAGTATTAAGGAAATTTTAATTATATTCAAAAGAATTAAATACACCCAATACATTTTGGAGCTATTTTATACTTTTGAGGAAGCCAAAACAAAATATTTAAATTCTAAATTGACAGTATATTATAGAGTGAAATTTTGATTTCACTTCCTGGTTTCCATTGTACTTAGTTTTATAAGCCCAATTACTTATAAAAAAAATTCAAAGATTTTATTTGGCTCCCCGGCCACGCCAACCAAGGATCAGACCCTTGCCCCCTGCAGAGGAAGTGCGGAGCCCGAACCACTGGTCCCCCAGTTACCTTTTTCAGCTTAGAAAAATCTTCCCCTTAGTTCAAAGTTACCTTCTCCCGGAATTTCCCACATTTTTCCATGTTTCACAATGCCTGCTTCTCAGACTTCAAAAAATGGTACTATCACTTTAAGAGTTGTTTCCGCCGCTGTATTTTAACTTTTTCAGACCGTTTCCTCACTACCTAAATGCTCAGTGCAAATAACCTGGGCTTTATGAGGGAGAAGCTAGCTGGTCTCCTGTATTTCTGTTTGAAATGAAAATATTAGTACTTCTTTTTTCTGCCATACATTATCTTAAGTTAGTACCATGTTAATGAAACGGTGCCAGGTATTTTACATGTATTATCTTTTAATTATGAAAGTGAATATTTACCTGGAATGAGAAATCACACCAGATATTTTTAAGTTGACAAATACTTTGTACATTAAAAAATTCAGGAAAAATGATAGTCTCTTAATGATATTTTATATTCCTGTTTGTGCCTAACTCATCAACAGTAATCATATACCTTCATATTTTGACCTGCATTTACTTTGGTATTTCATATCATATTTTAAACTGTCATTTTCTGTAAATTAGAAAAAATTTTCTTTAAAGTTATTGGTAGTTTAGAAAAGCTTTTCTCACAGGTTGTTACACATGATGTAAAGATTCAAGTTTTTGTGTGCAGTGACTTACCTTGAGTACTGTTTATATTGATAGTACTTTTAAACAGGTTTATAGATGGCTTGTAGTGGTGTGTTTGGTGTTCTCTTCTTCAGGTTTCAGTATTTTGTGTCAGATCAGCACAAAATGAATAAGAACTTGTATAGATGAATTTAGCACTGGGCAGCAGTGACTGAGGAGAAGGCAGTAGCAACCCACTCCAGTGTTCTCGCCTGGAGAATCCCAGGGACTGGGGAGCCTGGTGGGCTGCCGTCTCCGGGGTTGCACAGAGTCGACACGACTGAAGCGACTTAGCAGCAGCGACTGATGAGTTAAGGGAATGCTTTGGAACCAGTAAGAGGGTGTGTCATGTAGTGTCTTTAATACTTCTGATAATTATGATACAGGTAGAGACAGGTAGACAGGTAGACTGGTCCCATTTTACGAAAAAGAAAACTGAGGCAAAGAAGTCAAATTGTTCATAGTCATATAGCTTTTCTAAACTACTACCAATAGCTGTAAAAAAATTCGATCAACTAAATTAGAGAAGAAAAATTTTTTTTCTACTTTACTTATAGAAATGACACTATAAGTGATACTCTAAGTAACACTTAATGGAAAGAATACCACCCACTATTGGGATGTGGATTTTTTTCCTTGTTAACATTATGGCAAACTAGAGTGGTAGAAATCTCTCTGAACTCTTTGGTTTGAAGTTTCTGAAAGAACCGCAGTAGAGGCCCTCAACTGCTTTTGGTGTAGTTTGTGTTTAATCTAGTTTGTTATGGAGGTTGATTTTAGCTTGCAGTTCTGTAATACATTTTAAATACTACCTCAGTTTCTCATGTTAGAGATATAAAATAATTGCAAATTACCGTTTGTTCACCTCCTTCCCCCAAAGAGTTGGAGCTTCATACAGAAGTCCTTCGGGATTATGGGATGCACAGAGAATATCCTTTTCCTTTATCCATAATGATGAAAAGATAAAGATTCAGGGAAGGACAGGCACTTGAATGTACTTGAAATTAGATGTCTCATCTGTGTTGGTCTATATCTTTTGTCCTTTTTCTCATTTTGGGAGCGGGGGAAGGGAAAATGGTCTGATTCAATCATCAGAGCCCTGTTTTCATCATCCAGAATAGTATTTATTTTGGGGGTCACACCGCACACCATGTGAGATCTTAGCTCCCCGACCAGGGACCAGGGATTGAACCCTTGCCCCCTCCAGTGGGAGCACAGAAGTCTTAACCACTGGATTGCCAGGGAATTCCCTCCTGATCCAGAACAGTACTTTGTTCTGAGCTTTATATGATTTGAAGTTTATACAAAACTAGATGATGTGGAAATGCTTGGCAAATAGCAGGTAGGCATTTAGTAAAACCTAATTTCCTTTTTCATTCACTGAAACTTGGTTATTTCTAGTCATCTCTTCCTTTCCTTTCATTGAGATTTTTGTGGATATTTACTTCTGAAAGTTTGCAAAACAGATGAGACAGTAATAGGACTGTCTCATCTCCACCCAGTAAAAATTTGTAATATTGATCATGACATTTCAGAGTACAACTGCTGGAAAATTTTACTCTTTGAAAATCACCAGTCTAGTTGAGAGTTGACATGTGCAGATATAACTAAAACACAGTATGAGGTGAGGTGAGGTGAGGTGAAGTCGCTCAGTCGTGTCCGACTCTTTGCGACCCCGTGGACTGTAACCTCCTAGGCTTCTCCGCCCATGGGATTCTCCAGGCAAGAATACTGGAGTGGATTGCCATTTCCTTCTCCAGGGGATCTTCCCGACCCAGGGATCAAACCCAGGTCTCCCGCATCAGAGGCAGATGCTTTAACCTCTGAGCCAGAGCTGTGTCAAATCCTGTAATGCCAAAGCAGCATACTACAGCATGAAAGAGCAACAGTGTTAGCTCTACCAGGAAAAGAAAAGAAAGAGAAGCTTGTTTCTCAAAATGAATGTTTAATTGGTGTGATGTATGTGAGGAGTTATTTTGAATATGGATTCTCTGGTGTTCCTTTACTGTATCAGAGGCCTTGTTTTTCCCAAATAGTTTGCCAAAAACAGGCAAAAACTTAGGTTTGGTTTGAATTTTGATTTCATGTTTTTTTTTTTTTTTCCTCTCGAAATAGCTCTTCTGAGATCAGTAGAGGTACCTTGAGGTTAAGCGACCTACCTCAGATTACCTTTTTCTCAATTTTTATTTATTTATTTATTTATTTTGAGAGAAAATGGTCTGATTTTCAAGTCTGTTGCTCCTGTTTACAGGTTTAGAGAAGGAGAATCTCCCCTATCTCAAGACCGAACTTTTGATAGCCTTGTGCAATAAGAGGTACAAACGGTGAGAGGTACAAACACATAGAACTCAAGTTCAACAAATATTTCTTTGATAGTTTTGTTCTTTGGTTTGAAACCAAAATGGTTCTTCCAACTTTTAAGGTGTGTTGTGATGGGATGTTGGTAGGTTGCTAAGAGTGCTGAAGAGATGCTGGCAGTTGTAAGGAGATGTGAGTGCACTGTGAATGGGGACGGGGCACCTGGACCTGCTGAGGGGAAAGCAGACCTCGCGGGGAAGAGCTTTGCAGGCGGTGGGACAGCGTGGCCACTGCAGCTCTGGGGGAAAGTGAGAGTGTCTCACGTTTGAGATTGCAGCTTGCACTGATTTATGCCGATCACTTCCATGTGTGAAATGTCCAGTAGATGTTCATATGAAATTTGAGTCATTAGGTCAGGTTAAATTGTGTCTTGTATCCTTAGGATGTCAGAAAGTTTTCTATGGAAAGGGTTAAAATCGACTAAACTTAATATTAGGTGAAGTCGCTGTCGTGTCCGACTCTTTGCGACCCGATGGACTGTAACCTACTAGGCTTCTCCGTCCATGGGATTCTCCAGGCAAGAATACTGGAGTGGATTGCCATTTCCTTCTCCAGGGGATCTTCCCGACCCAGGGATCGAACCCGGGTCTCATGCATTAGAGGCAGACACTTTAACCTCTGAGCCACCAGGGAATTAGCTGTGCCAAGAACCCATATAGAATAACTAGTTCTCTCTTGTTGGGGCATTACAAAATGAGGAATCTGCACTGATCCTACCAATTACCACTTACTTCATGGGGTAGGGGGAGCGCCTTGCTGGTTTCCGGAGGGGGCTTTCACTAGGGGGCCTTATTTTGCCTTTTTTGGGGGGACGGTGGCCTTGCCCTGGGCTTGTGGGATCTTAATTCCCTGACCAGGGATTGAACCTGTGCCCCCTGCAGTGGAAGCATTGCCCTAACCACTGGACCACCAGGGAAGTCCCTCATGAGGACTCTTGCAAAGGAAGCTTGGAGTGAGTGGCATAGACAGAAACTGGGAATGTGAATATATTGTGCTCTCAAAACACTCTCCCTTAAGTATTTATTATAGATGTTTTTGCATACTCATTGTATTTCAGTATGATTTTTTAGAATAGACAAAAAATGTTTGAAGTATAGTTCTGATTATGCTAGACTTCTATTCAAAAATTTGCAGTGGTTCCCATTGTTTGCTAGTAACTAATAATACTGGCCACTCTACGTTGAGAGTTTGCTCTGTTAGGCACTATTGTAAGCTTTTGACATTTATGAGCTCACTGAGTTTTTACAAACCTATGTAGATGCTTTTATTATTTCCATTTTATGAACAAGGCATGAAGATTTTAAATAAATTGTCCAGGGCACATAGCTGGCAGGTAGCACATGTATAAACTCAGGAGCCTGGTTTCCAAAAAAAAAAAGCAGCAAACCTTCCCTTCCTTCCTTTTTTACCCATTCATAGCCAAGCCCTGCCTCCATAGAACTGCAGTTGTTTGCTTCTGTCTTTCTACTCAAGTGTAGGTTCCTTGAGATTCATGATAAACTGTTCATCATTGAGTTTCAACGTAATACCTAGCAGAGTGCCTTGTACATAATATGTATTAAATGACTGAATATATTATACATATATATATACACACACATATGTTTAGATAAAAAAGGAATATGGCAATTATTTTTAGCCTGCTCCTTCTCCCAGTGCACCAGGAGTTTGTTTGAATGAAAACAAGTAAAAACCAGTGCACAGGATTGTACCTCAGTTCAAATAAATCACATGCTCTGGAAGGTAGGGCTTGAGCATCATTGGTTTGAAGCAGACATGGTCCTGTGTGCCCCCAGGGTTGCGCAGCACAGATCAAGCTAAGTTTGCTGAGCTTTTGCAATGAGAAAGTGGAGGCTCAGAATCAGGATTTGGCCATTTATGCTTGAGAAGTCAATTTGTGTTACTAGCCACATCTCTTGTGGCCACCAGTTTTGTAGGAAGCTATTTGTTATACACTAGCGTATTTGCTGTAATTATATCATAAGACTGTGATTCTTACATAATAGATTGTACTTACTGAAAAGTGTTCATTTCTTGGGAATGCCTCAGACATCTTTTAGATAAACTGTTACTTGCTTAAAGTAATGGTATGATCTGTGACTTTTATTGAGATGTGTTGGATAATTTGCAGGGAGGAAATTACCAAAGCTGAATAGCTGCCTGTCTGGCTCCTATTGTTAATTATTTTCAGTAACCATTCTGTTAAGAGATTAAGTATCCAAAATATGCATAATATTGCCCTATGTCAGTCTAGGGATAAAAATTTTTTTAATATCATTTTACTTTTTTTGCTCATTTTGTTTCATTTCATCTTTACAACTGCTCTGGGAAGAAGAGAGAGGAGGTGTCATGAGCCCTGTTTCCATACAGAGATAGTGAATTAGTGAGAAGCTCAGTCATTTAGGTCATAGATTTAGTAAGTGATCAAGCTGGAATCAAACCCATGTTTCCTTACACCTAACCCAGTGCCCTCTTCTCCACTGCTGCTAAGTCGCCTCAGTTGTGTCCGACTCTGTGCAACCCCATAGACAGAAGCCCACCAGGCTCCTTTGTCCCTGGGATTCTCAAGGCAAAAACACTGGAGTGGGTTGCCATTTCCTTCTCAATGCATGAAAGTGAAAAGTGACAGTGAAGTCGCTCAGTCGTGTCCGACTCTTAGCAACCCCATGGACTGCAGCCCACCAGGCTCCTCCTTCCATGGGATTTTCCAGGCAAGAGTACTGGAGTGGGGTGCCATTGCCTTCTCCGTCTTCTTCACTACTTGCCCACTACTCCATAGTACATCTTACAGTTTATACTGTATAAGGCTTCAAGTGCCCAAGAAATGAGTCATATTTGAGGCAGAAATATGAAAGCTGAAATAAAATACTAGAAATAAAGTAAGACAATGGTCAGTTTAGCTGAATGTGTCAAAGGCCTTCAGTTGAATTCAGTCGCTCAGTCGTCTCTGACTCTTTGCGACCCCATAAACCGCAGCACACCAGGCCTCCCTGTCCATCACCAACTCCCAGAGTCCACCCAAACTCCATTGAGTCGGTGATGCCATCCAACCATCTCATCCTCTGTCGTCCCCTTCCCCTCCTGCCTTCAATCTTTCCCAGCATCAGGGTCTTTTCAAATGAGTCAGCCCTTCGCATCAGGTGGCCAAAGTATTGGAGTTTCAGCTTCAGCATCAGTCCTTCCAGTGAACACCCAGGACTGATCTCCTTTAGGATGTACTGGTTGGACCTCCTTGCAGTCCAAGGGACTCTCAAGAGTCTTCTCCAACACCACAGTTCAAAGCATCCATTCTTCAGAGCTCAGCTTTCTTTAGAGTCCAACTCTCACATCCATACATGACTACTGGAAAAACCAAAGCCTAGACTAGACAGACCTTTGTTGGCAAAGTAATATCTCTGCTTTTTAATATGCTGTCTAGGTTGGTCATAACTTTTCTTCCAAGGAGTAAGCCTTAGAAGATGTTTAATTGCCATCCAACCACTAATCTCTTGGAAGTCCAAAGAAATAATCAGATGTAAACAAATACTTTAAAAAAAGAATGTATAAAGTAAGAGTGAAAAAACTAGGAACATGTTTAGTAGTAGGAGGGCTAAGTAAATTTTGGTAATTTCTGTGATTATATATAATTTAATTTTTAAAAATAGATCTTTGAAAGAATTAATGCTTATGAACAGGCAAAATGCTTATGAACTTAATGTTAAGAAAAGGTCTCATTTGTATATAATATTACATATGAAGAAAAAGAAATGATTTTGTTTAGGTAAAATGTAGATGTCTGTGTGAAAAAGAGATTGGATCATTAGATAACATCAAAATGTCCCAGTAACTCAGGTTGGTGGAATTAGAAATAATTACTATATTCCTTTTTTTCTTTTCTAAGAAAAGCTTTTTTTTTTTTTTTTCCTCACAGTGATCATATGTTTTATAGTCAGGATAATGTTTCATAATAAGAAAATTCATGAAAAAAGCCTTTGTAGAAAAAATGTATTATGTCATGACTTAGCTTTTGGTTTAAATATCTTTTCACTGCATTTTTTGATTAGCCTGGGCTACGGTATTTGACTTTTAATGCCTATTTTTTTTTTTTTGGCCATACTACATGTGGCTTGTGGGGTCTTAGTTCCCTGACCAGTGATTGGACCCAGGCTCCTGGCAGTGAAAGCACTGACTCCTAACACTGAACCGGCAGGGAATTCCCAACTTTATTTTTTTAAATGACTTTTAACAGCAGTATATTTTATTGTTTTATTTTGAGGAAAAAACTATGTTATGTTAGAATTTTGTGTGTTGGTATATTTCATTAGAACTTTTAAAAATGAAATTTGGGGTAGAGCCTGAGAAATCAGGAAATCTTCCTGCTGCTTGTCACTCATATTAAATAACTAATTTGATCATTGTTCAAAGGTAAGAATGTAAAAGGTATAACCACATTTTACTTTCATAACAATTTAGTTGGTAGACATAGCTGAGAAATTAGGTGTATCAGTTTATATTGTTTTCATGTTTCAATTTTGTAAGCTTGAGATAATGGTAGATTTACTGTTTGTTTAGCTAAATTTCCCATTATTATTATACATCTTTGTAAAAATAGTAGTCTTTTTATTATGATTAGATTCCAAATTATCATTAAGAAAACATTTTTACTTTTATGAGAAGTATAATATATGTCCATTTTAAGAAACTCTATTTTACTTTATGTTTGTGTTTTGGCCACAAGATCTTAGCTCCCCAACCAGAGACTGAACTTGTGACCCTGCAATGGAAGTCATGGAGTCTTAACCACTGGAAATCCCAAAAAACTCTTTCTCAAATGTTCTTTAGAGACTGTAACATTACACTTGTTCACTTTCAGAAGATGAGAAAACAAACTAGTGAACACAATTGATAAATAGAGAAATTCGAATCTTCCAAAAAAGGTGCCAAATAGAATGGACCTTCAGTCATCCCATGTGTAGCGATTTTGAGGGGGATACAGATGGCAGTATATGATTAAAGGTACAACACTGTGATGTCTCTGATTGAGTTTATGCTTTCATAGACCACGTGACTTTTTTTCTTGTGTCATTTTTAGTCGGAGCGCCATAACATGGTGTGGGAAGTGAAGAGCAACCAGATGCCTGATGCGGTGCAGAAGCTCCTGCTAGTCATGGACAAGAGAGCGCCCGGAGTGAGCGACTCGCTGCAGCTGCTGCAGTGCAAGGAGACGCTGCCGTCCTCGCCCGGGTACAACTCTTGTGATGAGCACATGGAACTTGGTAAACAAAATTCAGTGTTTAGGGATCTTCACTGAGATGTGGATTAATTTTCATGTTTAATTTTTCCACCCACCTTGAATTGCTGAAAAGTATGCTAAGTTTTGTTCACTAGGAACTTTCAGTGTTCTCTTGTTATTGCTTATAAAGTATTATTTAAACCAAGATAACTTTGGGGTATTTATGGTTATCATAGAGGCTTATTTACAAATTCAAACTCAACTGTCTTTGTGGGTAAAGATGAGCCTTTAAACACCTTATGAAAACCTTGCGGTGTGACTTTTCAAAAGCTGTTACTTTTGAAATAGCCTTGTAAGTCAGCAAATTATGCTGGCTATGCCTTTATGCCTGGTTTGTTGGTATGATGGGGGAAATTCCAGTGGACACTTGAAACTGGAGGATCAGACATTTGTAATTATCAGTACTGCTGAGCTACTCCAAAGATGCATGATATGTAGAACTGTGTAGGTTTGTTGAGGTATGACTTTGAATGTTACTGCTTTGAGGTAAGTGTTAAAGAGAATGAGTGAGCTTGTCTTGCTGCCTACTTTTCGTCTTGGCTTTGTCCCCATTTAAAATGTGTTTTCCCCTGATGTTCACAAAATCCGAGGTGTGATTGTCCTCATTTTATAAATGATGAAATAAAGGAGGTTATGCGGTAGTCTTCTTTGGGAATTTGAAGATCTTAAAGGTCTTGAGACATAACCTGTTGGCATGCTAAGGGTTTGCTAAGCCCAAAATATTTATTGAATTGTGGTTACTGTTGAGTGGGAAGTATCATTTCAATCAATTACTTGGTTCTCCATTGTCACATTTTAGTTGGTTTCAGAAGGAAATCAGGAACCTAGGGCTCAGGAGGTCAAAAACTTTACAGCCCCTCATGACTTCAGTTTAAAAGTAGTTTCCTTAACTTGAAAGACAGAAATGAACCCTTCACAGTAAATATACAGGTGATAGGCAAAGAATGATGTTGGCAATGAGGGAAGGGAAATAGCTCCACCGTCATGAGCATTACAGAGTGGAATTATCTTAAGTTGGTGTATTTTGGCTTCTTTGGGAAGGGAGGGATACCTTCTAGTAGGTTTTATGAATGGATATCCTGAATTAGTACTTGTCAGACATTTCCGTTTTAGTGAGTTATTCTGGGATATTCCCTGTATAGGAATGAGTATGTGCTTTTATTGTGACAATATAGGAGAGCTCTCAAGTCTACAAGAGCTTCTGGGTTTATATATTGAAGAGACCCATTGGATCCATACAGTTTACAGGCGTGTATTTCACAAAGGGATTTTGTTTTTGTTCTTAAGGCTACAAGAGGCTTTTTTTTTCCAGTTCAGTTTTTTAGAATTCAGTCTACCTTGCAGTGTAATTTTGGCATGAACAAGAGTGGTCCTTGGGTACTCTTTCTGGTTTTCTTTCTTGGTTAGCTGAAAGTCTGTCATGAACTACCTTTTGAGAACATAATTTTTGGAAAATAATAAATACTACCGAGTTTAGACTTTCTCATTAAAAATAAATAATTTGGTGTAGATAAAGTTGAATAAGTAGTACCTAAAAATTGCAATGATCTGAGTTTCATCTTTGAAAATTATTGTTTTCATTTATTGTAGTAATCTTGTTAAGTACATACATGCCCCCATAAAATACCTTTTTCCTTATTAACGTGGTAACATAAAAATGTCTGAGTGGCATATGGATTATTACCAGGTGAGCCTGTGAAAAAATGGGGGCAGGGAGTCAGAAAACACAAACAGAACAGTTTGTGAACAGTTGTGGTAAATACATGGTTTGTGTAGTGAAGTCATTAATCCATTTAAGTTTACTTTTCTGTTAGGCTTTGTTGACCCTTAAATGTATAAGATGTCATTGTTTTTTCAGTTGAAACTTGTTTTCTTTCAAAGAAACATTTTGAATTTATACTTTTCCTCTCACAAAATTAACTAGCTAAATTTGAGGCCCTCTTTTCCAGCTGTGATTACAGTATTGTCCCCTGTATTAGTAATTTACTTCTGATAATCTTGAGTGTGCTTATTTGCAGATGATCTTCCTGAACTTCAGGCTGTTCAGAGTGATCCTACTCAATCTGCCATATACCAGCTGAGTTCAGATGTGTCTCATCAAGAATATCCAAGACCATCTTGGAACCAAAATACCTCAGAAATATCAGAAAATACTTACCGTGAAAATGAAGTGGATTGGCTAACAGAACTAGCAAATATTGCCACCAGCCCACAAAGTCCACTTATGCAGTGCTCATTTTACAACAGGTGGGAACATTGGCTGTATTTTAATTGAAAACTTTGTCATTACAAAACACTTTTCCCTCCCTAGTTTTAAAAGTTGCCTGGAGAATCCCAGGGACGGGGGAGCTTGGTGGGCTGCCATCTATGGGGTCGCACAGAATCAGACATAACTGAAGTGACTTAGCAGCAGCAGTTTTAAAAGTAATAATGCTGTTGATCATTTAAATAAAGATTTTTTTATTAAAGTCATTAAAATTAAGCTCTTTATCTTAAAATGATCAAAGAGGTATTCAACTTCCAGTCATTATTTCATACTTTGAGGATGAGATAAAAGTAATATGAGAACTGAGTCTTAAATGGTTTAAAGTCATCAAGAAATACATCAGACCAAGAATACTTTTATTTATATTTTTTGCTTAGAGAAATGAAAGTTTTCTAAAGAGCAATAATTAAACATTATATTTTAAAACTTAGTCAACCTTGAATTTGGTTCTTTTTGGTCTACGTTTATTTATTATTTTTTTTCACAGCATATGTGGCCTTATGTATATGTTTGCTGATATTGATATCTTGAATTTCTTGAAGTAGACTCTCATTGGTAAAAAAAAAAAAAAACCACTGTTTTGTTTACCCAGACCAGAGTTTAAGAAAATGAGTTATTGTGCTGTAAAATTATGGAATCTTCCAACTAATATTCCTCAGTTCAGTTCAGTCGCTCAGTCGTGTCCGACTCTTTGAGACCCCATGAATTGCAGCACGCCGGGTCTCCCTGTCCATCACAAACTCCTGGAGTTCACTCAAACTCATGTTCATCGAGTCAGTGATGACATTCAGCCATCTCATCCTGTCATCCCCTTCTCCTCCTGCCCACAATCCCTCCTAGCATGAAGAGTCTTTTCCAGTGAGTCAACTCTTCGCATGAGGTGGCCAAAGTATTGGTGTTTCAGCTTTAGCATCAGTCCTTCCAATGAATACCCAGGACTGATCTCCTTTAGGATGGACTGGTTGGATCTCCTTGCAGTCCAAGGGACTCTCAAGAGTCTTCTCCAACACCACAGTTCAGAAGCATCGATTCTTCGGCACTTAGCTTTCTTCACAGTCCAACTCTCACATCCATACATGACCACTGGAAAAAACCATAGCCTTGACTAGACAGACCTTTGTTGGCAAAATAATGTCTGTGCTTTTTAGTATGCTATCTAGGTTGGTCATAACTTTGCTTCCAAGGAGTAAGCATCTTTTAATTTCATGGCTGCAGTCACCATCTGCAGTGATTTTGGAGCCCCCCAGAATAAAGTCTGACACTGTTTCCACTGTTTCCCCATCTATTTGCCATGAAGTGATGGGACCAGATGCCATGATCTTAAGTTTTCTGAACACTGAACTTTAAGCCAACTTTTTCACTCTCCTCTTTCACTTTCATCAAGAGGCTTTGTAGTTCCTTTTCACTTTCTGCCATAAGGGTGGTGTCATCTGCATATGTGAAGTTATTGATATTTCTCCCGGCAACCTTGATTCCAGCTTGTGCTTCTTTCAGCCTAGCATTTCTCATGATGCATATAAGTTAAATAAGCAGGGTGACAATATACAGCCTCGACGTACTCCTTTTCCTATTTGGAACCAGACTCTTGTTCCATGTCCAGTTCTAACTGTTGCTTCCTGACCTGCATATAGGTTTCTAGAGAGACCTAAATGGATAATATTTTATTAATTATCCCCCAGATTATAAAGTTGACTATTTAAAAAGACATAGATAAATACGATAGTTTATAAGGAAGAGAAGTAACCCAGATTTGCATTCATGTGGGTGGGTAGACCAGGGTCCATATACAGTGATGTAGAAATAACTGAATTTTGGTAGTGCTCGTAAGTTAGTATAATTCTTTGCTAAAAAATAAACTTGTTTAGGTGTGGAGCCTTGGTTTTCTTGCATCCCAGCAAGTTATCCTGCTTTTCTTCTCTTCAACAGGATATTGGTCTTGATTAGAGCAAATTCAATTTAATTAACTTCAGTTTAAGTCCATGAAAATTTCCACAAGGATGAAAAGTTGACTTTTCAAAGTATTTCTTCCTTTATTGTCCCAGTTATTATTGTAATCTTTAAGAGTAGAAAAATGAAAAATTCTTTTATAATTAAAAACAGAAAATCCAGATTTTACTATTGGACTTCCTTTTTGCCCAATTTTAGTTGAGATAGTAATTTTCATTTTTCACAACAAACTAGAGGATTAATAATTCATGGAAAGCTGAGTAAAGCCCTCAGAAGAAAACGTTAAAAAAATAGTTAAAAGGAGTAGCTCCTTAAAGGTCTAAATTCCCCACCGCATTTTCTGTGCTTCCCTTCTTCTTGGGAACAAGGCACATAACACTCTGCTGTTCTGCCTGGCTTCTAACCCTGTCAGTGGTCCATAGCTATTCTCTACGACTTCCTGTAGATTGTCAAACTGTTAGTTATTGAGCTTTTGGATGTCTGAAGTTTAACTGTAGAGTGTCAAGGAGTTGAGGACAGATAAAGTTTATATTATGCTTGCATAGAGGGATGAGGAGACCATGGTGTCAGTCATTCAGACACATCAGCATATTAGTTTTTAGAGCATTTAGGCCACACACTTTAGAATACTCCGTTGTTCTCTTTTATTTTTATTTTTTTTCGTTGTTCTGTTTTAAATGGTTATACAGAAGAACTGATAAACTTAATTTTATTAAGAAAGCAGGGACAAGCTTAAGCAATTTTCAACAGTTGGGCCACTCAATAAATATGTAAATGTGTAATAAAAGGAAATAAAAGATGAAGCATTTTAAGTATTTCTATTTTGAAAATTGGTTGGAGAGTATGCTAAAATACGTGGAAACTAACTTGGGTTTTTACTTAAGTTATGTGAACATGAAAACAAAGTATAGTTTTATATAGAGAGTAGTTTCTGCAAAGGTATAATAAAAATGTTAAGATTAGAAAAATCGAGGGACTAATAGATTTCTCACGGAATAAGTGCAGAATTGGAAAGTAAGATGCCCTCCTCTTGTTAGAGGATTAGTACAGACACTGTAAACATTTTTCTGTTAAAGGTCAAATCCCTAGTTGACATGGAGAATAGTCCTGATGGGGGACCTTCAGTTGACCCTAAGTCTTCTCTGCTACTTTCCAGTCTCCTGAATCAGTGCACATTAGTGCTTGCCCTGTATGGGCCTGCTGCTTATTCTTCCCCCTCCCACATGTTTGTGGGGGAAGGATCTTAGTGTGTTCTTGAGAGCCCCATGTAGTCTGAAGGGAGTGCTGCCTGGTAAAGAAACCTTTGACAGGAAAGAAGGGGAAGAGGTAGCTTACTTTTTAAGGTGATCCTGGGGGTTGAAGTAGCTGGCTTTATGTGTAGCTGCTTTGCAAATAGGCTGTTTTCTACTATAATACGTTTAAACATTTCAGCTTCAGGTAATTCACTGAATCTGCAAGTGGTTGGTAGCTAAAGAGTTCTGAGTTTGTTACATAGAGCTTGGAGGCCCTGTTCAGATTTAGTGACCACATCAGAGTAAGACAGAAAGGGACAGGGAGCCCTGCATGAGGGGGCATCATCTTTCATGAAGGAAGCTGTATATTTGTATTTAGTGATACATAGGAAATGGCAACCAACTCCAGTATATTCTTGCCTGGAGAATCCCATGGACGGAGGAGCTTGGTGGGCTACAGTCCACGGGTCGCAAAGAGTCGGACACGACTGAGCGACTTCAGTTTCACTAGTGACACAAAAATGAGTGAATAAATGAAGGAAACAGTAATTTGGAATTTAAAGTATATTATCTTATCTGAAAAAAAAGTGTTTCAAATGTATGAAGAGGGAAAGAAGTTATACAACACACTATAGATGAAATTTTTGTTATCTTCACCAGTGTTTCCCATAGGTGTCTTACATGTAATAACACTGGTATGGTGAATGTGAAGTTCTTTCATCAAAAGGAAAGCCCTAGTTTAAGGACCTTTGCTTTGTAACTAAAGTGGCTGATTTATTTTAGATCATCTCCTGTACACATCATAGCTACTAGCAAAAGTTTACATTCCTACGCGCGCCCTCCACCGGTGGCCTCTTCTAAGGGTGAGCCGGCCTTCCCTCATCACTGGAAGGAGCAAACACCAGTCAGACATGAAAGGGTAAGTTCATTCATGAAATTAAACTTTTATGACGTTTGCACAGCAGCTGAAAAACATTAACTTGTCCCTCACTAAGAGTGTCTTCTGAAGTACATACAGATGGAAAATAGTCTGTCTTGTTTTTCTACTAGTGATCTGAGTTTGATTTTATATGTATAGCTCTAATAACTGTTAGAAAAATTCAGAATTACCAGTAAGAAAATGCATTTAACTAAACTTCCCAAAACGTCAGAAGGAAATTTTTTCTCCCACAGTTTAAAATAAGTTACCTACTAATAAAGTCTGAAGACACATATTAACAAAATACATTGAAAATAAAAACTAAAAAGTTTGTAATGCTTTTTTCCACAGGCAAACAGTGAGTCGGAATCTGGCATTTTCTGCATGTCCTCCCTTTCAGATGATGATGACTTGGGGTGGTGCAATTCCTGGCCTTCAACTGCTTGGCACTGTTTTTTGAAAGGTTAAAAAAAGGCTTGAATTTTTAGTTTGCTAGTGTAGCAAACACACTGATCACATATCTAATATTTGTTTTTATTTCAACTTTAGGCACTCGACTGTGCTTTCATAAGGGAAGCAATAAGGAATGGCAGAATGTGGAAGATTTTGCTAGAACCGAAGGCTGTGATAATGAGGAAGATCTCCAGATGGGCACTCACAAGGTTGATTTAAAATTCTTTAAAATTTTCAAAGTCTTTCAAAGGGAGCACAGGTTTTTTATTAATCTACAGATGTATCCTCCACTTGCTTTATGTTACATGGCATCCTACGTTTTGGGAGGAACTTTTGTGAATCCTCTTGGTGAGAACAACAGTGACTTGAGATCCTACCTTGATAATGAAGCTTTCTTAGATGGGAAAAAAGAAGGATTTCTTAGCACTTTTTACACATTGCATTTTAGGGGAAACTAAACTGGCATTAAACATAAAATGAATGAATAAACCAAAGCCTTATCTTAGGTAATCTACAAAGTGGTTCATTCCCCCATGGGTAAAGAGTTACTTTTAAAATGACTCAATAAAATGCTGGTATTTTCTGAGTTGGTAAGCAAAGGCAGTAATGGGTAGCAGTGGATAAATATTGATGAAACCTTTATCTTTGAAATCTTCACTTTCTCCATCTCCACTTTGGACAGAGAAATGGGCCTATGAAGTGTGCTTGTTTAAAAATTCCTGTTTTGGCCCTGCTATCTGTTAAGTCCTTGAGAAAGATAGTCTTGATGCCTTCAGTTTTCCTTCATGCTGTAAGCACTGTATAGTAAAGTTCACTGTAGTCTTTCTTTGGGCTCTGTAGCTCTACTAAAATTGTGTCAAAGGTTACTAGTTTCATTCTGATTTAGAAATCTGCTTGGTTTGTCATTTCTGCAGCATTCTGCACAGTGGATTGTCTTCTTTTGATTAGTGTAGCATGGTACTGCCCTGATTTTCCTTCTGATGTCTTGGGTTTTTTTTTTTTTTTGCTGTTGATTTGTCTGCCCATGATGTTGAATGTTAGATAAGATTCTACCCCTCCTCACTCTACACTTCCTCGCTGATGATAATGTTCAAAGCAATTCCTTGCAGCCCATGGAAACTGCTCTGGTCTTGGAGTCAGGAGAACTGTGCTCTTCTTTTTTGCTCCACCAGCAGCTATTAACATTTGCGTGACTGACCTTGGAGTTTGTCTGCCCCACTGGGTGTTGGCTTCCTGTTTTGTAAGATGGAATTGGATTGATATTAAGTTCTTATAGAGTGAAGAATCAGAAGATTCTTGAATCTAGTTATTAGTATAACCAACACTGGACTGCCTTTATCTTCCCTCCAGGCTGTTTTCCTCCTTTCTTTTAGGAGTATTATTATCTTTTCTTGATTGCCAGATTCAAAATCTTTCTTGTTTGCTTCATTCAAAACATAAAAGTTGACTATTTCCTTTCCTCCCTTCATATTCAGTTGATCCATTCTATTTCAAGACTTTTTACGTTTATCATTTTCTTTCATTAGTTAACTTTGATTGGATATTATAGCTAGCCATTGACACGACTGAGCAACTTCACTTTCACTTTTCACTTTCATGCATTGGAGAAGGAAATGGCAACCCACTCCAGTGTTCTTGCCTGGAGAATCCCAGGGACGGGGGAGCCTGATGGGCTGCCGTCTGTGGGGTCGCACAGAGTCGGACACGACTGAAGCGACTTAGCAGCAGCAGCTAGCCGTTGGCATGTCTGTCTCCTTTGTCTTTCTGTGAATTTAAGGGTAGGGATCATGTGTTTTCAGAGCCTAGCACCTAGCGTCTACTGAGCACTCAGTAAATACTGGCTGAATTTATTCAGCCCAGTTCTACCACCATTGCAGTTGTCAGTTCAAGACTGTAGTGGGTTTCTCCTGTTGAATCTTCAAATAAATTGAATACTAGAGATAGCTTTTATCTGTAGTCTTTGTCATCATCATAAAATTGAGTCATTAATAATAATACTTTCTTTGACTTCCCAGATCCTTCTCAAAGGAAAGCTTGAGCACTTTGCCAGTCTTTAAGACCCCTTTACTTACTTACTAACTGGGCCCTTCTTTGCAGCCTTATTTGCCCCAACTCTGAATTCATCTTGTATTTTTAGCAAATACTCAGCACTCTCCAAAGAAATTGCTAGTTAAAACTATTCCTCGTATAAGGAGAGTGCTTCTAGATTCTATTTCACATGGGAATTGAAAGCCCTCCTAATCTCCTGGAGTTAATATCTCCCTTTAAACTCCATATAGCACTATTTATTTTTACATTGAAGTACTGACTCCAGTCTGTTTTATATTGTAGTAATTTATATATTTGCCTTTCTTCACTACTGGGTTGATAGCTCCTCAATGGCAAGAATCCCATCTTACTTTTACCTTTTCTACAAAATCTTACACACAATAGGAACATCACTCCATGTTGAACTGAACATTGCCAATTTATTTGCTCTATGCATGTATTTCCAGGGCTATGGTTCTGATGGTCTAAAGTTGTTATCACATGAAGAAAGTGTATCATTTGGTGAGTCTGTACTGAAGTTGACTTTTGATCCTGGTACAGTGGAAGATGGTTTACTTACTGTAGAGTGTAAACTGGACCACCCTTTCTATGTTAAAAATAAAGGTAGGGCTTCAATTTGAATTTGTCATAACTTTCAAAGAAAGCTTCTTAAATCTATAGTTATGTCTTATGGCGTGATTTTTGATGATTAAGAAAAAACTTTTGAAGGGAAATCTTTCACACTAAAACTACCATAGGAAATGCCTTATAATACCTACTGATGTTTAAATCTTTTAGCAGTAATCAGGTGGAGCTCTACTTCCTGTGGGTATGAACTTGTAGATTCATGTAGGGTATACCATAATCTCTCTATTGTCTTGATATTACTTGGGGAATGAAATATTCTGGTAATTGAAATTTGGTTTAGGTCAACTATGCTTTATACCTGAGTCACATTAACACAGTATCAAATGTAATGATTCAGAGACTATTTCATGGTCTCAATCATCATCATTTATCACTTACTATCTTGTAGGTAGATGAAGTACTGATTGATAGAATTGATACATTAGTAAAATGCTGAATTAAACTAGTTTTGGAGGGCTTTTTTGCATTGCTTAAATAAAATACTTAGATTTGTTTTGTGGCAAAGATACATGACTTGTGTTTTAAATCTCTGAAATATTAACTTTTTGTTTTTAAAACTCAGAGGTGACATGTCTAAGAAATAATTTGGGTGCTGTCAGTCTCTATCCTTTATGTAATGCTTGTCTGATTTCACTTCAGGTTGGTCATCATTTTATCCAAGCTTGACTGTGGTGCAGCATGGCATTCCATGCTGTGAAATTCATATTGGCGATGTATGTCTACCTCCTGGACACCCCGATGCCATTAATTTTGATGATTCAGGTGTTTTTGATACATTTAAAAGGTAATAGTAAATAATTCTTTTTTTCCTCTGTTAAAGTTAACTCTTAATCTCCCTAATGACTACTATTTAGGAGGTTAAACCTTTAAAGATGTGAGAATTAAAAAGGAGTACTTAGAAGAAGTATGTACAGTCAACTCTTGAACAGCACATGTGTTAGGGACATTGACCCCACACAGCTGAAAATCCACATGTAACTTATAGCCAGCTTTTCGTGTAGGCAAATTCAACCAACCATGGACTGAGTAGTATTTACTATTGAAAAAAATAAATCCATGTTTAAGTGGACCCATGCAGTTGAAACCCACATTGTTTAAGGGTCAACAGTATAAGAATAAATGAAAAAATACTTGGTAATTAAAATAGTAATTCTAGAGAAGTTTTACAAAGGATGAAATAATGCCATTTGGAGCAACATGGGTGGACGCAGAGATGATTGTACTAAGTGAAGTAAGTGAAAGACAAATACCATATCACTTTTATGTGGAATCTTTAAAAAAAGATACAAATGAACTTATTACAAAACAGACTTACAGACTAAAAAACTTACCTGAAAAAGTTACCTGAGGGGGATGGGGAGGGATAAATTAGTTTGGGATTAGCAGATACAAATTGTATACATATAATAGATAAACAACAAGGTCCTACTGAAATAGATCAGCTTTGATAGTTAAAAAAAATTTGTTAATTCTGGACAGTTGTTTTGAACTAGTTCATTGATCTTTTAATTGTATCCTTTTTCCTTTAGTTAACTCTTTAATACTCAGTTTGACCAAGGTCTTTAGTTGTATGGATTAACAATTGTGAGAATAGCAAAAAAGTTGATATTTGGAAAGACTTGAAGAAAGTGATTTTTTCCTGAGGTCACCTTGTTTAACAAGTTGTAGAATAGGATAAGAACCCATATGTGCTGACACTCAAGAAGGTTGACCAACTGAATTTTTGTGGAACTTTTCTGGTTTTAGCACTGAAAGTCCTGCATCCCTGGAAACCGCTCAGTCTTTGGAAGATGGGGGCAGTTGGGTCACCCTTCTCCCAGAAGGAATGCAGAGAAAGTCTGAATATAACATATAGGATTTTAAGACCCGTTGTTTGTTTGTGATAATTAACAAATTCATAAGCATTTAAGTAGAGAGTTCTGAAGAGTTTTGCTGGGCTGACAATTTTATTTCAGTTTAATATGTTTTTATTTTGAAAGCATAATTGAGACTGTTAAAAAGGGAAAAAAAGGTAACCAGCACAGGCCCAGGCTGTATGCTCATTAAACGTCCCTACGATTGGAATCTAAATGCCGTTTGATTTTTTTCATATAGTCATCTTTGAAAAACAAGACAGTGTTAAGGTCCGATACTCAGTATTCTTAGGATGTAGATTCATGATACCTCTAATGTTGTGGTGAGAGTGTAAACTGACACAAAAATTTTGGAAGATAATTTGGCTTTATTATCAGCCCCCGAATATCAGCAGTTCCATTCCTCTGTACGTACACCAAAGGGAGTAAATGCTTGTGGACGTGCAGTAGGAGATGTGTGAAGCTCATGACGGCAAAAGCGTGGATACACTGTCAGTACTCATTCACTGGGAACCGGATGTGATACGTTCATGTAGTGGAATTCTTTCTGTCAGTGGAAAAGAAATGAATCCTGTGTGTGCTCATTCGTGTCCAACTCTTTTGCGACCCCATGGACTATAGCCTGCCAGACTCCTCTGTCCTTGGATTTCCCAGGCAAGAATACTGGCATGGGTTGCCATTCCCTTCTCCAGGGGATCTTCCTGACACAGGGATTGAACCAGATTCTTTATCACTAATGCCACCTTAGACATACATTTTTAAACATGGATCAACTTTAGAAATGTTAAGTAAAAATTTATATAATCTTTCTATGACTCAGATGGTAAAGAATCTGCCAGCAACGTAGGAGACCCAGGTTCAGTCCCTGGGTCAGGAAGATCCCCTGGAGAAGGAAATGACAATCCACTCCAGTATTCTTGCCTGGAAGATCTCATGGACAGAGGAGGCTGGCTGGCTTCTATCCATGGGGTCACAAAGAGTTGGACATGACTAAGTGACTAACACACGTTGTATATAAAATATACAGTTAGGTTAGGGATCCTCAAGTTAACCCCCAGGTTCAGTCTCTTACTGGGAGGATTCACAGGATTCAGTACTAAGTCACATGTATAGCTATGATTTCTTACAGTGAAGGGGGATATGAAGCAAAATTGTGAAAAGGAAAGGCGTGGGCTTAAGTCTCGTGAAGCCTGGTTTCCAGGAGTTCTCTCCCTGTGGAGTCACACAGGACAAGCTTATTTCCCTCAGCAAGGAGTTGTGACAACACGTAGGAATTGTCATCTGCCAGGAAGCTTATTAGACATGCAACACTAGAGGTTTTATTGGGAGCTGGGTGCACAGGCTCTCTGCCTGGCATGTACCAAAAGCTTACCGAACGAAAGCAGGTGTTTAGGGTAAACAGTAGTTTCAGTACCCACAGTTCAGGAACAGTGAGCCACTTTACCAGTTGTGGGAATGAGGGGAACCCTCTTGAAATCCTAATTCCAAATGCTAGTCATTGCCAGCCTGTAAGTAACCCTTTGAAAGGACAGCAAGCCTGTGATGTTCTTTATTCTGCACAATTAAACATTTTAAGTAATATAACATGTTAATATAGTTGCGTTTTAACAGTGTTGTTATAGTTTTATCGTTTATGAATGTATTTTATAATAAAATTACTGGAAGGGGGAATGATAAACATTTCAGGAGAGTGGTTATCTCTGGGTGTGGCCTATGTAGAACTTCAGTAATATTAGAAATATCTTATTTGTTACTTTTTTTAAGTTTTATTATACATACTTAGATTCTTTTACACATGGCTTATCACAATGTACTGAATATAGTTCCCTGTGTTGTACAGTAGGACCTTGCTGTTTATCCGTTCTGTATGTTTTGCATTTCCTAACTCCCAGTCCTTCCCCCCCACACCCTTCCTCCCCCTTGGCAAGTCTGTTCTCTCTATTTTGGCCATGCCATCTGGATTTGCAGGATCTTAGTGCCCACCCGGGCTTTAGGCAGTGAAATCACAGAGTCCTAAATGCTGGATCGCCAAGGAATTCCATGTTGTTGTATTTTAGATTCGACTTACTCTCTTTTTGCAGATGCAAGCCTCAGTGCTTTAACTGTAAAATGGATGTAATAACACCACCTAACTCTACTGCTTGTTGTGAAGACTAGAATTTATAGTACCCAGTTAGACATTGCTGGCAACACAATAGGTGCTTTTGGGTCATGCTTGTTGGAGAAGGGCATGTGAGTCGATGTCAGCTTGCAGAGGACGAGAAGTCAGCAATAAACTGATGAGCTCTTAACACAATTTGTGGCTGTACTATAGAAAGGAAGCTTCCAAGTGAGAATTTGATTTGAAGAAGCCCATTTGAGACAATTGGGCATTGAGGCCAATCTTCTAGGCATCCCTGGGCAGGTTTATGGATAGTCTCTTTACCAATCGAGGCTACTTTTTCAATAATCATTGACACTTCACTTGAGTACCTGTGAGCTTCCTGTCTTACATTACATAGTCTATTCTTCCAGCTATGCAGCATTGCATAGCATGTATTCTCTTCATTTTAGAGATGAGTAAACAGGCTACAGGATTACCTGCCCAAGGCTGTATTATTGATAAGTGGCAGAGATAGGCTTTGAGTCCAGTTATTACGTTCTCCAGATTTGTTTATTTTACTCTCTTGGTCAGTCATCAGACATTTGGAATGCCTAGAATATGCTGGAATTGGGGATTTTAAAATCAGTTAAAACATAAGCTTGCCTCTGCTTCCAGTCTAAAGAAAGAAGTGGATGAGTGAGTGAGTCCATGTGTATGGTGTGTGATGTGCTGGTTGAGAGGCAGTGTGGTCTAGTAGCACCTTGGTTCTGGAGCTGACTGCCGGGCTTCAGGTCCTGGCTTTGTGATAGATTTGCTGTGGAAATTGGGGTAAGTTAATTTTTCAATTTTTCTGTGGGTCTTTGAAGAAAGAAAAAAGCTGTAAAAGGGTTAAGTGAGTTAATTTTTGTGATTTGCTTAATATACACTACAATATTGTAGAGTTTTTCTTTAAGAGTAATAGACAATGATGGTGGGAAAGGGGGCATTGTAAGTTTGAGGAATGGTATGTAGAAAAAGTGAGGGGTGAAATAAAAGCTTATTTTAGGAACTACAGATTGTGAAGGCAGTGAATGTTTAATATAGCAAAAAATTAAACTTTTTAAAGATTGATTTTATGTAATATTGTAATGCTATGGTCATGTCAAAATCTGAATTCTGTGATTGAATATTTCAAACTACAAATTTTATCCATAGTGGAAATGGATGGTTGGTTGTACCACTAGATGGTGGTATTTTCAAATTTCAGTAGTCAGTTAGCTTACCCTATTTTTAAATCTCTTGGTATTTCAAATTGTAATTAAATATTTTCCTTCAGTTAGGGATTTGATACCTAGGTTGGGAAGACTGCCCTGAAGGGAGAGCATGGCAACCCACTCCAGTATTCTTGCCCGGAGGATGGTGGGCTACAGTCCATAGGATCCCTAAGAATCGAACATGACTGAAGCAGCTTAGCATGCAAGCACAGTAGAGATTAATAATTTTGTGTCAGGTTCGTTTACAATGGTTAGGTTTGCTGTTTTTCTGAATTACATATGAGAGGGGATTAAGGTAGCAAAAATTATTTCTCTGGCTTAATACTGGTTACTAAGCATTTATTGGATGATTTTGGAGTCATACTTCTTCAAGTATACTTATTTCACGTAATACCTTTTATTTCCTTAATATATTTTATTGAGGTACAGTTGATTTATAATGTTTCAGGTACACAGCAAAGTGATTTGAGTTATACACTTATTTTTGAGATTATTTTCCATTATAGGTTATTAAAAGATGCTGACTAGTTCCCTGTGCTATACAGTAAACCTTTGTTGCTTGTTGTGATACCTTTTAAAACAGATGTGATAATTGGTAAAAGTCGTTTTTATTGTATGCAGTGAATGATGTGGACCCCACTCATGTAGCTCTCCGTATGTGTCTAGAATCATCTATAATCTCATATTGTTTTACCTGTAGGCAGATATTATTCTTGTAGCTCATATCAACCTGTTGATGTATTGCTAGAGTTTATGTTTTCAGTGGGATAGAGAGTTGGGTTTAGAGTAAAAGATTTTCTGCTAAGATTAAAAATGTATGTGGTAAGTTAAAAAAATTTACACAGTTGGAACAAGAGAGCTCTTTTAATAGGTTATCTTTAGGCTATGGTCCTCATTATCTCTAATTTTCAGACAATGTTTTCAATAAGTATGATGATTATTCACCTTGAGGTTTGCCAACAATGGTACAGAGTATTATGATATTGCTGAGGCAACCTGGGGCTTTGGAGATGGACAAACATGAGGATTTAGAGCTAATAGCTGTGAGGCTGTGGGTGAATGATACTTTACCTTTTTTTAGCCTGTTTCTTCATATAGAGAGGATAATAATCAACAAGCAAGATAATTGAGAAAGGAAGAGATAATATGAAGAACTTAACTTTGATACCTGTATAAACTGAATATAGCAGATGAAATGTAGTCTTTCTGACAAGTGTGGGTGTTTAAGTTTTAGGCTGTGTTATGTGGATCGCCTTTAGGGGAGATTTATGCATGTATGACTGCTTGTACCTAATGATCGGGCTACTGTGCATTTTAAGTTCCTTTAGCTACATTTAACCAATTCTCCCTGTCCTTAGCCAACATCTTACCTTCTGTAGCAGTTAGTCCTTAGGTCTGGTATGTATGCCTGCTACTGTTTAAATTTTTTGAGTTTCAGGTTTCTGTAGCTCAACAAAATAGATTATCAGATTTGTCCAAAAATAAATCTAAAGTAGGAATAAGTGAGTTGTATGGGATCTGAAGGAGCTGTTTGCTATGAATAAAGTATGTGGATTATTATAAATTCCTTTAGGGTGGGAGGGGTGAAGTACTTTAAAAAAAAACTTTTTGTATTCTCAAGATTAAAAAAACTAATTTTAGTAAATGCACACATAAGCTTTCATGTTATAACCAACTGTCAAAGGTGAAGTTGTTAAAGCAGTGTTGGTAGTATTTAAGGTAAAATACACAGAAGTTTCCAATCAGATCTTAAGGATACTTTTTTTTTAAGCCTGTTTTTACAAATCAGATAACTACTAAATTAAACTTATTTATTTATAGCTATGACTTCACGCCTATGGATTCTTCTGCCGTTTACGTGCTAAGTAGTATGGCTCGTCAGCGTCGTGCGTCTTTGTCTTGTGGAGGACCTGGAGGTCAAGACTTTGAAAGATCTGGATTCAGTAAAAACTGTGGCTCACCGGGATCATCACAGCTCTCTTCCAGTTCTTTGTACGCTAAGGCTGTCAAAACCCACAGCTCAGGGACTGTGAGTGCCACTTCTCCTAACAAGTGCAAAAGACCAATGAATGCCTTCATGCTTTTTGCCAAAAAATACAGAGTTGAATATACTCAGATGTATCCAGGGAAAGATAACAGGTAAGAATAGTGATGATTCTGACTGTGATAATTGAATAATACTTCTATGGCGTTCACAGGAACTGGGATAATTAAATCAATTTATTCTTCAGTAGCTTTCATTATTGAATTCTGTTGTCCAGGTTGGCTTTAAAGTAAAAGTTAAGACAGATAATTAGGTTACCTAAGAAGTAGAGGTCTGCCTTCTAAAATAATATTAAATGTCACTGGCCTGTTAGAGGACTTAGTTTTAACAGCTGTTCTGCTTTTATAGGAAAGACAAGCACCTTCTTTTGTCAGACCTCAAGGAGGTACTTTACAATGGATGTGCAGGCATTGGCAGTTTCTAATGAGTGCCAGATTTGCCAAAAGACTAAACGTAGAGGCATCCTCAGTCGAGCTCAGGAATAAAAGTTAATGCTAGTCCTTTCTACTCTTTCCTTGTACCCTTACCTCATCTTGGAATCCTCTACCATTCACTTCCTCAAACCAAGTTCTCCACAAATTATCTTTCCCATTCTTCCTAGTTCCCTTACCCATATTAATATTATGAGAAAAGTCAAATGATTATGCACATAGAATAATTCAGCTTTGAATCAGGTTTGAATGATTCATCTCTTTTTATATACATATATTTGAGATGCTGACATATTACATACTGAGTTTCAGGTGTATAGCATAATGCTTTGCTATTTGTATATAATAAAATGATAGCAACAATAAGTCTAGGAGAAGGAAATGGCAACCCATTTCAGTACTCTTGCCTGGAAAATTCCACAGACTGAGGAACCTGGTAGGCTACAGTCCATGGGGTCACAAAGAGTCGGACACGACTGAGTGACTTCACACTTCAACAATAAGTCTAATTAATATACATCGCCATGATTAGGGATTTTTTTTTCTTGTGATGAGATCTTTTAAGATCAGCTTTCTTAGCAGTTTTCAAATACACCACAGTATTTATTACTCACTGTGCTCACCCTTCTGTGCATTACAGCCAATCACTTATTTTATATATGGAAGTTTGTACCTGTTCACCAGCTTCACCCATTTTGCCCATCCCCAATATTTTTATTAAAAAGAGAAGCTTCTTCTACCAAATGTATCTGTGACTTGGGAATTGATACATATGTGAATGCTCTGTAATCAAATAGTACATGTATCAACCATTATATGGTACCTTTAACCCAGAGACTATAAAAACTGGTTTTTGATCACTGATGCAGTATTTAATTGCATCAGCTTATTATATTAAAAAATACATCCATTTATAACATTTTAAATTTCAAGGAGTAGAGCATCTGTGGTGACTGTTTTTCTAAAGCTTAGAGGCCAGTTTTTTAGCCTCCATATCCGCCATTGTGAAATCTTTTCTATGTACTACACACAGTCATTGCAGAGTTCCTTTTCATGTTGAGTGTCATGAAATTGAGAGTTAACTAAGGGTTAAGCTCTTCACAGAAGGAAAACGGTTACATCTGCTTGTTCAGGATGAGACTATTTTAGTAGGTTTGGGAGCAGATTAGTAAATGAAAGCGAAAGTATTAAGTTGCTTAGTTGTGTCCCACTCTTCGCGACCCCATTTACGAGACTCCTCTGTCCATGAGATTCTCCGGGCAAGAATACTGGAGTGGGTTGCCATTCCCTTCTCCAGGGGTTCTTCCCCACCCAGAGACTGGACCTGGGTCTCCTGCATTGCAGGCAGATCCTTTACCATTTGAGCTACCAGGGAAGCCCTTTGATTAGTAAATAGGAAACAACTTCAGATTTCAACCCTGCTGTCTTACCAGTCTGTATTTTCTTCCTTGAATTTATCCATTTTAAAGTACAAATGATGCCTAAGATTTATTTGGTGGTGTCTTTAGGAGATAAGCAGTAAGTACATAGTTAATGCCATTCTATTTTCTTTATGGTTGCATGAAAGAAAAAAGACTACTTGATGGGTTATGGGCACAAAGAAAAAGAAGAGCTTTTAATAGAAGGTGAATACTTCATGCTGCTGATACTCTGCCTTAATATCTCAAACATTTTTGAAAAACTGATGTACCCAATGATAATTTAAACTGTTTCTCTGAATACTTTTCCCTTCAAATCAAAGCTGTGTAAAATACCCAATTTTTAGCCATTTTAGATATTCTCTGACAATTGGAAATATTGGTCCTACTCCAGGAGGCTTTAATTGCCAAGATTATGATGAATGGACCGTATGACTTAGGATTTTACTGGAAATGACTACTCTAGTCTTGACCTTTCTTATTCTCTGTGTTGGACAAGATTTTTGTTTTTCAACTTTGTATTTCTTCCTGAAGTAGGAGCACTTGACATGAGTTTTCTGAAAAATTCTTGCCTTCAGCGTTGTGTAAATGTTTCTTTTATAGAGCCATAAGTGTGATCCTTGGTGACAGGTGGAAGAAAATGAAGAATGAGGAGAGGAGGATGTATACATTAGAAGCAAAGGCTTTGGCTGAAGAACAAAAACGTTTAAATCCTGACTGTTGGAAAAGGAAAAGAACCAATTCAGTATGTTTCAACAAGTAGTTCCTTAAAGTGATCTTAACCAAAACTGTACCATCATATTAGAGCATTTGTTAGAACCTTTAAAAGGGTGCTGAAGCTGTTTCTCAGCCTGTCTATCTTTCAAAGCCTAATAATGTTTGTCCATCATCATGTAAGGTAGGCTGCCTTTCATCATCAGTGCCATTTACTCTAGCATGGAAAGTAGAAGTGTTTGCTGGAGATGCTGAAGTGGAAAGATTTGGAATGTATTTCTAGTTGGGTTGAAAGATAAGGATTATTAACTCATTAATATCACACAGCAGAAAAAATTTCTAATTTGGGGTGGTATGTTTCAACAGCTTTTCTTAGTTGGTGATGGGTAAGGACAGTGGAGGTAGAGGTAAGTTAACCAACTTTCATGGGGACTTCTGACATTTGCCCAGAATTTCTAGGTTAAAAAAAATCTCAGGATGGAGAAGAAATAGAAAATTGGGAAGGCTGGTAAACAAGTTCGCACCATAATAATGTTGTATCGGACTTGATTCTTAGAACTTAGACTTGATTCTTAGAACTTGATTCTTAGAACTTCTCCATTATTACTAGACTGGCATTTTTTTAACTTGTGTTTTTGATTAATTACAAGAAAACTTCACCTGATAGAATTAGCTTAATTTGAAATTTCACTAAAAGGGACGACAGTTTTGCAGCAGGGGTGCTGGCCAAGGATGTTCTAATTCATCCTGTGTATTTGTCTGTTTCTGTTATAGTAACACATCGTTCACATCCACTTAAGAATTTCTTTTTAAAAAGTATTCAGATTCCAATATAAGAATATGACTGGACTGGGTTTTTTAAGTTATTAGGATTCCATGTGGTAGAACTTTGCCTGGATCCCCTTTCATTTCTGCTCATCCTAGTCCATCTCTCTCATCTCATTTTCATAAATTTTCTGGTTGCTTGGACCACTGGGTATTAGCAAACTAAAAAATCCACCACTTTTGAGAAAGCCATCTTTTCGTCTTAGCTTTCATTTGTAAAATTATGTATTGATTTGTAAACATGCACTGAGTTTTAATTTTATCTCCACAGGGCTCACAACAACATTAAATAACAGGATGCTTGACTGTTGATGGAAAGATTTAAGATGAAGGTCTCACCATTTGTCCTGAATCCGTGTGACCATAATATACCGATAGCATTGAGTCTTGAAATGATTTGATAATGAGTGAGGATTTGCTTTCTCCATTAGAGCATTAAGTAACCTAAAACTATCAACATTGTAAACCAAATTGCCTTATTTTTCTTCCAAACTTCATATATGTCTATCAGGTAATATAGGCTTGAAAATTGATATCCTGTGGTGCTAAAGTACAGTAGAAAAGAGAGGAGAAGTGTATACATGTTTTATTTTAAATTGTACAAAAGGGGAATTTAAAAAAATATGTAACTGCTGTTTATACATTGGCTCCTTACTGCTTATTAATCTGTATTGTACACATAATGGGGTGAAGCAGAAGCCGGGAGCTGGCCTTCCTTGAGCAACCACCACATGGCTCAGCATCTGTGCCAAACACGGGGGCTCCTAGTCTGGCCAGTGCCAAGAGGTTGCCAGGACACAGGGCCGGTGGATGGTGCCAGTGCCGGCCTAAGAGCCACCTGCTGCGGCTCCCGAGCTGAGCTGGACACACCGGGCGGCACCCACCTCGACTGCAGTGGAGACCCAGCCCAGGCCAAGGTAAAGTTAGCTAATAGCATTGGGATATAGTCACTGTAATGGTGCTGTTAACAGTTGACACCATTGTATTTTTAACTTTGTGTCCTATATCTCCTCAGCCACGTATCTTAATATCGTTTGTGTCATCGTGTCTATGGTGGGGGCGGACTTTGCACTTAAGCAGTGCAACACTTGCACTTTACTTTCCTCCAGCTGTCTACAACGAGAGCAAACACAATGGCAATAGAGCTGCTTTTGCTCTGAGCTACAATCATGGCTTTTCATGTTACTTACCAAGTGGTGTTTCTGGTTAGGAATCACAGCTATAAAATTGATTTCAGTTCATTACACTTCTTCATGATGTTGCCCCTAAATTTTGCACACTATATTCTTGTATATTATTTCAAATAAAATGAAAAAAATTGTTTATCTCTGACTTCTGATTTATCCTGACTGAACATTATGAATGAGTCATCCAAATAATGGGTTCAGGAAATGGAAAATACTTTTTTACAAGTGGCTTGTGGGATTTTAAACTTTAAAATGTTAATGACAAGGCAAGGGCAATAGAAAGAAGGACCCAGATTACTATTTTTAAGACTCCTTTCAGAGTAAAAGCTAATTTTTAACTTGGCATCTCTGTTATAAAGTAGAACAGCCCCCAAAGTCTGCTGCTAATGAAGTGACACGCAGAGTTCAAAGACAGCCTTGATTAAAGACACAGTAAGATGCGGTTCGACAACATTGAGCCCTACATCTTAGCTTTGGGATATGCCAATGATTGCCAAACTGTTGCACGTTGGAAACATTTTATTAAAATAGTAATGCCTGCTTCCTACCCGCATACATGTTAATATGGAGTACAAATGGGCATCAGGATTATTTAAAGCTACCAGTGATTCTAATGTGCAGCCAAATAATGGAAGCTACTGGGTTACCTCCTTACCCAGCAAGAAAGGACGCTGGCTGGGGAGAAGCAGCGTATTTACTATAGAACTTGACCCTGTCCCTTAAGCTGTGGGGACTCTGTGATGGGAAAGAAGTTTTAGATAGCCTCATAGAAAAACCCGATGGGAGAGAAGAGTTTGGTATCTTTTTGGAAAAATAAGCTCTGCAGTTTCAAGGTGGTGATGAATCTATTTTGACATTTTATGCTACTTAAGGAAGAAGAGCTTAAGAGGTAAACAGAAGAGGTCAACAAGGAAATAGAGAAGTCAATTACATTCATGAAACAGTAGATGGTAGCTGTCTTTTAGAGTGTGTATTTGCCACCCCTGGATAGGTTAGCACAAAATGGAGATTAAGAAATACTTCACATTCTTACTGAAGAGCAGACATAGCTTTCTGAAGCAGCTGAACCATTATGGGATAAACCGGTGCAAATTCTTTGCCTTCTCTGCTTCTTACTGATTGAACATAAGCTTCCAGAGCACCCCTGAAAACCAAAGGAAAACCATGTCAGAAGGCTATACAGATGAAACAGCAGCCTGGAGGGTGTCAGCGTTTGAAAGCAGCTCGTTTCTGCTTTGCTCAGTCAACGGATGGCCCTCAAAACATTTGTCAGTAGGGTTCCTGTGGTCTAGGTGCAGAGCTGTGCAGTTTTCAGCCCGCATTGCACTTAGTGGTCTCATCACACAATCGAGGCTTTCTGGCAGCTAAGATTCTGTTTCCCTTTCCTGTTGCAGAGACTTCTGCGGAGCCCAGTGTAGCCTGTGTCAGCACAGAGCTCACAAGGGGGCGCCCCGCTCCGCAGAGTGGACTGCACTGGAGGCGCGCGGCCCTCACTGCACACTAATGCTGCAGGGGCTTTTTACTCCTGTTACGTGAATGTGAACCCACAAGTAGGGTAAACTTCATAGGCTCCAGTTGGCAGATTGTGATAAGAAGACAGCCTGAATTGAGCGATAGGTATGATCAATGTTCTCAATTAATTAAATTGGGGGTCAGCAAACTACAGCACAGATCAAGTCTGGCCCTATGCTTGCTCATTTATGCATACTTTTCATTATTGGTCTATCTAAGTTCCAAGTAAAACAATCAAATTTTTGTTACAATCATGAAATGACACACTCCGGAGCATTTCCACAGCTATCAGCTCACATACTGTCTCAAGTCTCGTCTCATACGCAATTCTTGCCTGCAGTATTTGCTCCCAAACACTGAAAACGTAGTCCTCTGTCAGGTTTGATCATTATTTTCATTCACCTACAGGGACTATATTTGATGGGTGTGTGGCCAGTTCAGTGCTCAGGCCATAGCACCCCTCAACCTTGCTACCCACTGGCAGGGTTTTATATGGAACTGAATTAAGAGATTGGAGCATCTCTTAATTTCCTGTCCTGACCTCGCTCCTCATCTCTGCCTTCTGGACATCTTTATGTGATTCCTTCCACGATCCACTCAGACTCACCTGTCAAACCTAGGGCTACCCAAACCCACAAGATGTACACCACCAAGAGGGAACTCCAGTGTAAGCTATGGACTCCAGGTGACAGCGTGTCAGTGTAGACAGGAAGGCCACTCTGGAGGAGGGGTACTGGTAATGGAGGAGGCTGTGCATGTAGGGGTAGGGGGCATATGGAAAAAATATCTGTACCTTCTCAAATTGGCTGTGAACCTGAACTTGCTCTAAAAAATAAACCATAAAAAGAAAAAGACAAACCTCTGGTAAAAAAAACTACACGAAGAGCATTTGCCCCCATACTGTTTCAGTAAAGTGACCATCATCTCCCCAGTCTCTGTCTAAAACTGTAAGTCCTGCACGTAACCAGTTTTCAGGTCCTGTTAATTTGCCCTACATATTGCCACCTTACCTGCCTCCTGAGAAACCTGTATGCAGGTCAAGAAGCAACAGAACTGGACAGGAAACAAAGGACTGGTTCAAAACTGGGAAAGGAGTATGTCAAAAGCTGTATATTGTCACCCTGCTTATTTAACTTAGAGCCAAAGTACATTATGCAAAATGCTAGGCTACATGAATCACAAGCTGGAAGCAAAACTGCTGTGAAAAATATCAACAATCTCAGACATGCAGATGATACCACTCTAATGGCAGAAAGCAAAGAGGAACTAAAGAGCTTCTTGATGAGAGAGAGTGAAAAAGATGGATTAAAACTCAACATTCAACAAATTAAAATCATGGCATCCAGTCCCATCACTTCATGGCAAATAGATGGGGAAAAAGTGGAAACTGGCAGATTTTATTTTCTTGGTCTCCAAAATCACTGAGAATGGTGACAGCAGCCACAAAATTTAAGACGCTTGCTCCTTGGAAGGACATCTATGGCAAACCTAGATGTATTAAAAAGCACAACCATCACGTGCCCAACAAAGGTCTGTATAGTCAAAGCTATGGCTTTTCCAGTAGTCATGTAAAGATGTGAGAGTTGGACCATAAAGAAGGCTGAGCACCCAAGAATTGATGTTCAAATTGTGCTGGAGATCAAACCAGTCAATCCTAAAGGAAATCAACCCTCAATATTCATTGGAAGGACTGATGCTGAAGCTGAAGCTCCAATACTTTGGCCACCAGATGCAAAGAGCCCACTCATTGTAAAAGACCCTGATGCTGGGAAAGATTGAAGGCAGGAAGAAAAGGGGCGACAGAGGATGAGATGATTGGATGGCATCACTGACCCAATGGACAGGAGTTTGAGCGAACTCAGGGAGATAGTGAAGGGAAGAGGCGCCTGGTGTGCCACAGTCGATGGGGAAACAGAGTAGGACGTGACCTAGCAACTGAACAACTTATTACCACATCTGGTCCCTCCTCCCACCTTTGCTTTGGTCTGAATCCTGCCATTTTGTGCCCTATTACTGGTGCAGCCTTGTGGGTGGTGGTCACCCCAGTGCCATCAGCCCTGCGCTAGAGGACCTGCCACACTATAGCCAGCGTGGCTGCCTGTGGTCCGCCTCCTGCCGTGCCCACCAGCCCCCGAGACAGTGTCTACGTTCACAGCCCCACTCCACACCAGCTTCACTGCCAGCCTTCCCCAACTGTGTCACTGCTGGGTCCCAGCCTCTGCTGTACCTAAAATGACCCTCAAATCATTCATTTCTGCTGTCTGTGTTACCGACACAGGCAGAGCCCAACCCCTATACTCACCCACTGAGAGACTGGGGTGCCTGTGCCAATACTCTACAATTAAAGTCGAGCTCCAAAAAAAGGACTGTTTCCCTTTGTCCACACCATCTCATTGTTAGTGAGAGCCAGTCTATAAGTTAGTGAGAGCCTTCCTCGGACCGGACCGGCTGTCCTTATCTTTGGAATGCCAACACGCAACCCCCCACCCCGCCCCACTTCTTCCTTGTAGAGCCTTCACTTAGGACCAGCTCAAGTGCCTTGTTTTTGATAAAGCCTTTCCTGACTCCAGGCAGCACAAAACAAACCACCCTGGAGTCACAAGAAGTGGAAAAAGTCTAGGACTTCTGTGCCAATAGCACAGCTTAGCAGGACCCCAGCATTTGGGGATGGATCTCTGAAAGCCGGCTTCATACTTCACCACTCACAATAAAGTAATCAACCCAGAAACCAGCAGCGCAGGGGGTGGGGGAGGGGGGTGTGGAAGTCTGGCAGGCACAGCTGGGGACTTTCCCTGGTGGTCCAGTGGTTAAGAATCTATCTGCCAACGCAGATGTGGGTTCCATCTCTGATTCAGGAGGATCCCACATGCTGCGGGGCAACCAAGTCTGTGTGCCACAGCTACTGAGTTTGCACTCTGCAGCCCGCGAGCCACGACAAGAGAAGCCGTAGCATTGAGAAGCCCAGGCACCGCAGCTAGAGGGCAGCCCCTGCTCGCTGCAACTAGAGAAAGCCCATGCACAACAATAAAGACCCAGCCCCCATCATAAGTAATTTTTTTTTTTTTTAAAAAAAAGCACAGCTGGTACATTAGGCTCTGCCTCCCAACCAAGCTGTGTGATCTAGACTGTGTCTTGACCTGTCCATCGGCAAAGTGGGAAGAATACCCACAAGATTTAGTTAGAATTAAAGGCTTGTCCTGTGAGGCACCTGGCTCTCCTAGGTACACCTCTGCACCTATGAAGCCCTCCAACACGGTTTCCCCACTGCACCTCTGCATTGGGAGCTCAGAGTCTTAGCCACTGGACCACAGGGAGGTCCCCTCACTGCACTCCTGATGGCCTCGGATTCTCTATGTAAAGGGCAGGTCTTTACCCTTCTGCCCACACGATCACACTGCAGTGCAAGGATCTCTGTGCTGGGTAGTTTCACTCTTAGGATTAACAACTGTTTCATGCATGAATGTAGCCCTAGGACTAGGGCTTGACAAATGCACAGTGAATGAATTTTAAAAATGAACTGGATACAGGAAGATAGGACTATGATGAAAAGGACAAAAGCGCTGAAGAAAGTAAATATAAGAGAAGCGTGAGTGTAGGGGATCCGCAAAAGTACATGCACGCAAAATGGAATCTAATGAATGCCCTTAGAGAGCAATGTTCTTCGAGATGCCTTATTCACGTCAGAGCTGAGGCTTAACCAAAGCTGTTTCTCTGTGAGGAGAACATGCTTCTTTTAGTGATACTATTCAAGTTGCCATGGCATCCCAGGCACTCGGCCCACTCCCACCGTGGAGGCCCTGCAGACTCACACACAGTAGAGAAACCCCCAAGGGCCCACTGAGACGATCGATGGTGTGGATGTATCAGTCTAAGAAACCAGAGCACTGAAATTCACAGACTGTCATCATTCTGCAGTGAATGGGTTAGACGGTTAGAGTCATTTTATCTAATATTTGGGCAAAAATCCATGTAGCAGTTTCGTCTGCTTTCAGAACGGTGAGACATTACATAAAACCACACAGTGTGTGGAAGAACAGAAATCAGTGTGGTTAGTGCTTTCGGTTTTGTTCATCAAAAACACTATGAGAACTATGGAGAGAGAAAGGATTAAAGCTGCCCTCCCACATAAAATCAGAGCAAGATTTTCAAGCAATTATTATATTACTTCATTTGCCTGAGCAAAAAACATCAGCTTTCTTGGAAATTGGGCCAAACATTATGTAAGACTCTCAACTCTGGTTTGTATCCAAAATAGGAAGATTATTAAACTTATTCCTTATTGAAAAAAAGTAGCACAGGAATTCTGCAAACATTTAGTAGAGGAAGGGGTTGTGTTGGCAACACTGCATTGTGATATACGTGGAGATTTTTATAGAAACCATACTGATTTTTGTCAGCCATGAAATATCAGTGTGTTTAATACTAGAACACATAAATGACTTTAAAAACTACCTGTGCCTTCACAGGCTCTCCCCTGCCCCCATCCAGCCCAGGATCTCATCTCAGGCACCCAGTTCCCGGAATGGGTAGGAATCTCGTGCCACCAGAACATCAGCTCCTATGAGACCAAACTCCACCCTCCATCCATAGGGGTCGTGTGATCCTACAGAAGTGGAGGAGCTGAGGGAATGGTTCCCAATCTGTGGGTCCTGGATGCCTGCAGGAGGGTGTGGGGTGGGGGGTGGGGGGGTCCAAGGATGCACTTGGCACAAAGAACTGACGATCGTACAGATGCAAAGTACCAATCAGCAAATAAAGTCTGTAGACAGTTGTGACACCATAAAGGTGCTCCCCTACCGAGAGTCAGGAGGAGCAAAGGCAAGGAGGCCACAGTCAGAAGAGCTGCTGCCCCACTGCCAGTATCAAGAGCTGGTGGGTTTGTAGCCAATCCTACCTCTTCTGCAGAGCTTGAGGAAATCTTTGCATCAAAACCTCAGCCTTCATCTTTGCGGGGAACACAGGCAACACGTGCAGGCTCTCCCGCTGCCGCCCTCCCGCCGTGGGCACACACGCCTGCCTGCTAGGGGCTGGGGAGGCGCCATCTCCCCACCGTCCCCACTTACCCCACATGGCCCCAGGAGTCACTGGCTTATTAAGGTGACTAGGATTCATTCAAGCTCTAGAGAAAATATCTGGCGTCAAAGGGAAGCAGAAAGGAAGGCAGAAGAGAGGTCATTACTTGCCATTAGTTCCGCAGTAGTTGCTGTACCCTCGCTCTGCCCTACTTATGACAACACACCGAGCCGGGAGCAGCAGATGAGTCTACAGCAAGGTTTGCCCCAAAGCTGGAACAAATTTACTGACATTTAAAGGACAGTACTCACCCTGGGTTTATCTACAGGGGCAAGAAATTCATCCAGTGGTGCTTCAGTACGCAGGGATGAAACCAGTTTTGCAATGACAGACAAGAAAAAGTGTACTCTAGGACAAAGCGCCCCACCCTGCCACCGGCCTGGGCTGGAGGAGAAGCAGTGTTGTGAAGTCCCTCAAGGAGGGCCTCACTCCCCGCTCAGGGTGGAAGGCTCTAACCGCAGCCATGTGTGCAGTGATGGGCAGGCCTTCTTCAGAAAGCATGACAGTATTTCTGAGCGTGATTTTCGGTTGCTAAATATAGGCTTAGCAACAGCACTGCTGATGATATCACTCAGGAGACATTTTTAAAAAGAAGCAAAAGAAAACAGAGCTGCGATGTGCCCACAGCAGGACAACTGTTGTAGATGAAGTCCATCCAACTCTTTACAAAGACAAAAAGGCACCCTGCTCGAATCACTGAGTCCTGAGTCCTCTTCTATCACCCGGTGCGCTGCAGCTGGGCGAGTCTACAGGCCCCAGGGGAAACTCACAGACATCACAACCCCCACGGCAGCCCCAAGTGGAGTTCCTCATTCGCACCTGAAGCCTTTTCTGAAACCAGTTTAACCAGACACTGCACTGATGGTGACAGATCACCGCACATCCTGCCCGGTTTCTGGATCAGATGCTCTTGGCTGAGAGGGTAACAGACAGCAAGGAAGAAGAGCAGGCGCAGGCCAAGCTCCACTGTACCCACACAGGCGCTGGCGGGGCCGGGGGCTCCCTGGGCTCCAGTCAACATGCTTGAGCTCGGTTCCCCTTCCAGGACCTGGTGGGCTGACATTTCCTCCCGTGACCTCCCACAGCTTCCTTCCTCCATGGGGTCTCTCACCTGGCAACTCGGTTTTAGTCCTGGCTATACTGTAAATACTATGGTTTTTCCTGTGGTCATGTATGGATGTGAGAGTTGGACTGTGAAGAAGGCTGAGCGCCGAAGAATTGATGCTTTTGAACTGTGGTGCTGGAGAAGACTCTTGAGAGTCCCTTGGACTGCAAGGAGATCCAACCAGTCCATCCTAAAGGAGATCAGCCCTGGGTGTTCACTGGAAGGACTGATGCTGAGGCTGAAACTCCAATACTTTGGCCACCTCATGGAAAGAGCTGATTCATTGGAAAAGACCCTGATGCTGGGAGGGATTAAGGGCAGGAGGAGAAGGGGACGACAGAGGATGAAATGGCCGGATGGCATCACTGATTCGACGGACATAGGTTTGGGTAGACTCCAGGAGTTGGTGATGGACAGGGAGGCCTGGCGTGCTGCGATTCATGGGGTGGCAAAGAGTCGGACACGACTGAGCGACTGAACTGAACTGAACTGATGCTGTAAAGAGCTGCCCAGCCACTTTTGAAATCCTGACACCAGGACCCAACCCCAGAGATTCTGAGGGAGTTGAAGGTGTGGTCTCAACACCAGGATTTTTCAAAGTTTGTAAATGACTCTCGGGTGCCAGCACAGTTGAGAATCGCTTCACACATGAGCCCCACACTGCCCTTGGACAACCCAACTCACCCCGAGTTCAGGCCTAGGCAAACATGTTCGGGGCTGTTGCCCAGAGCAGCAGCATTAGGAGCTGTTTGAAGAGCTGAGGATGGCTCCCAGAGTAATTTAAGAGGTACAGCTGATGGGCTTTGGAGAATGGAGGTACAGCTGATGGGCTTTGGAGAATGAGGGTGACCAAGGAGGTGAATGATGGCTTAAAGGTTTTCTAGCTTGGCTGAATACAGGTGACAGTGATACCCCAACCAAGATGGTGAGCGGCTACACCCTGCTCATTCTAGGAGAATGAGCAGGTTTGAGAGGAAAAATGATTTATTTTTGACATTTTGGGGTTGAGATTTCTGTGGGATTTTGAGTGGTGACATGTAACAGCAACTCTGCTGGCCTGAGACCCTGAGCAACCAAGATGCACCACAGTCCCGGGGCCCAGGACAGAAGAGCCCCTAGAGTCACCGGTCTGGGTGAGCTCACTGGGGAACCAAAACACAGGCTGAACGTGAAGGAAGAGGAGCCGGGGACACACGGTGGGAGGCGACGGCATTCAAGGAGTGGGCAGAAGACGACAATTCCGAAAACGAGACTGAGGGAAAAGCAGTCACAGAGGTCAGAGCAGGCACAAACGACCAAGGGGTCAGGAAAGCGCCCAGAAGGCGGGGCCTGTCTCGGCTTGCTTTGTGTCCTAAGGGCCTTGCACATAGTGGGCATTAATAAAAATGTGTGGAGTTGGTCAGGGGATGAGTTTGAAGAAGGAAGTGGTGGTCACTTTCAGCTAAAGCTGCAGAGTGATACTGAGAGAACAGGAACACTGGGATTTGGTGGCTAAGAGGTCTCGGCAGGTCTTGGTGAGAGAAATTTCAAAGGAGCGGTGCTGATGCAGGAGAGATGCTTAGTAAGTTACATGTGACGGTGGAAGCGTCCCTCCCTGCTTCATGCACCCATGGTGGGGGTGCGCGCAGTGTATGTATGTGTGTATATGCATGCAGTGTGTGGGCGCGCATGCAGGGGTGTGCAGGGGCGCACAGTGTCTGTGCATACATGACAGTGGAAACATCCCCCCCTGAGCATGGCAGGTGTGCGTGGGGGGTGTGAAATACACGTCGAGGGTGGAAACATCCCTCCTTGAGCATGGCAGGTGTGCGTGGGGGGTGTGTGCGTGCGGGGGTGTGTGGGGGGGTGTGAAATACACGTAGAGGGTGGAAACATCCTTCCCTGAGCATGGTAGGTGTGCACAGGGTGCGTGTGTGTGCGTGCGGGGGTACGCGGGCTGTGTGTGTCTGCATGTGCGTGCACACGTGCATAAATATACCTGAGAGGCACCAGGCTGCTGGGTGTCTACTAACAACTATACCACATTTACTCCCATCTGTATTCCACCACTTCAGTAACTGCCCCACATGGAAACGAAGCAGAAAATGTGGAGCCAAGGCCAGGAGTCGTTTGATAGCTGAGGATGGTTTTCAAAGTGCAAGGTTCTTAGGCTGCATCAGGCACAGGACAGCACTGGCGGATGCAAGGGACACGGAAAGCAAAGCCTGCTGGGCCACCAGCTCCCCTGGCGGCGCTCGGCAGGTGAGGCCCGGGGGTGCACCATGTGGACACCTGCCTGGGCCCCACTCCTCCCCAGCGTCCCCCAGGCCCCGGGGCTTCAAGAACACGCAGGTGCACCTGCCGCACGTGGCTTTACCTGATGAGGAGGAGCCTGTCCTTTTCAGAAGGGTGATCATCCAGCCACTGGGAGAAGCGTGCGTGGGACCACTCTGCCCTCTGTGGGTGGAAACACAGTCAGAGAGAGCGGCTACACCCTGTCCTGTCCTGTCCTGTGGGGCGTTCGCGGGTTTGGAGAGGATCTCTGGGACTCCCGGGGTCAGAGGACCCCAGACACCGGCCCCAGAGGCGAGCAGCACGGCCGTTGGTGCACCTTCCCAGCCTCAGGGGGCCTTTTGGGTTTGTCAACGGAAGGTGGGTCAGCAAAGGAAATGGGGCCTCTGTCAAAAAACCTTTATGAACATAAATTACTCGTGTCACTGTTATTTAAAGGGCTAATTCTAGATGCGGCAGGGTGATCTATAGGTTGATGAGAAAGTAGGGCCTGGGTAGTAGGAATCTTCCCTCCTGAATCATTCACTGCTAAGACACAAATTCATGACTTCTCTTGGCAGAAGAAGGCCAGAACCTTCAGTGAGTTAGGGGGTGGGGTCGGGGGAGTCCCCCCACATTCACTGAGTTCAGAAGGAAGACAAGTAAGAGGATTCTGGCTTCACTTCCTTACCTGGAAGGGGGATTTCAGCTCAGGGGGTGCTCTTGTGAACAAAAACTGAATAATGATGCTGAATGGAATTATGTCCCCCAGTGCAGGGCTGCTGGCCACGTGTTCACTTGTCTGGAAGAGCAGTGGTCTAAATGAAGGAAATGCAGAAGTCATTTAATGCTGTTCAATATGGAAAGAAGTGACTCAGTAGAAGAATCATAATAGCATATTAGCATTAGTGTAATAGCATAATACATAATAGAATGAATAATAGCAGTCTTCCTAGACTGGATAATTCTTAACCATTTCTTAGCCTAACACACACACACAGACACACACACAAAGACAGACACATGTAGGCTGACCCCCCCTCCAGCTCCTTCCTTGGCCCCCAACTCACTGCCTTTGGGTCTGACTTTACTTCAAGGTGATTCAGCAAAACCCCCTCTTAGAGCTCATCTGATAACAGGCTAAAATGAAAGCACACAGTTAAAGCCTTCAAGTAATTCTAACTAAAAGGTTCTAATGGCGGCCAAAACTTTCAGCTTTTATTTTATATATAATCCTCCCATGGGCTATAAGCTAATGTGGATAAATTCAACCATTTCCTATACAGCTTTCAAAGGGAAATTATATCCTTATATATATGAAATTATTACCTTGCTGGACATCCCTCTCTTCTAAAACACTGTGTGTCTAGGTGTTACCATCCAAGATAGGCTCGTCTCATTTTACTGTGCTTCACAGATTTGGTGGGGGGTTTTTTGTATGCTTTTTATTTTTTACAAACTGAAGGTTTGTGCAACCCTGCTCTGTGGTGTCAGATGATGGTTAGCATCTTTTTTTTTAGCAATATTTTTAATTAAGATATATACAATTTTTTTAGACATAATTTACTACATCCTTAATTAACTAGAGGATAGTTTAAACATAGCTTTAATAAGCACTGGGAAACCAAACAATTCATGTGACTGGCTTTACTCTGAGAGTTGCTGTGAGGCAGTGGGCTAGAACCGAACCTGTAATATCTCCGGTGTACGCCTGCTTGCATTTTACAGGAAGCTGCAGGCAAATCTACCCTGTTACTAACCACCTACTACCTTGTCAAAATGCTGGCAAAAATAATTTGAAACTTTTACTGACTCCTCCTTGGCTTTGGGCTCTGATAAAGGCCAAGCTGTAGAGGCTGAATCTCAAGAGGTAAGATGGCAACATCTGACTGAGCAGAGATTCTGAAGCCTCTACAACAGCTCTGTACCCTGGCCTAGCACCTCACCCCATGTTATTTACTCCAGTCTATAGCCAAGGGCCTGCACAAAGCAGGACGAGCTTCTTCACCACAGTGACGGCTCACTCAAGAGTCAGGGGAGCTCTCACCAGACAGCTGGTTCTGGCTGGATCCAGAATACTACTGGAAAGAATGTCTTTATATTAACTATAAGCAAAATTTGGGGCCTCCCAGGAGGCTCAGTGGCAAAGAATACGCTTGCCAACCAGGAGATGTGAGTTCAATCCCTCAGTGGGGAAGACCCCCTGGAGAAGGAAATGGCAACCCGCTCCAGTATTCTTGCCTGGTAAATCCCATGCACAGAGGAGCCTGGTGGGCTACAGTCCACGAGGTCCCATAAGAGCCAGACATGACTGAGTGACTAAGCAAGTAAAATTTATCCCTTGTAGGAATTTTTCTAATTTCAACCATTCTATAAAAACAACATCACTCTGTAATTTATCGTCTTTAGCTCCTGTGGAAACTCTTCAGTTCAGCTGTGCTGTTAGCAGACATCCATAAAGCTCTGATCCAGGTCCTCTGTGGGAGCAAGACTAGGGTCTTCCCTCCCTCCTGGCCTTGGGAGGTACGCTTACCTCAAAGGTTCTCAAGGTCAATCATCTCACGGGGTTCTATGCTGCAGAGCTGTAGGCAACACATTCAGCACCTACTCAGGTATGAAAACGTTGCTGTGGGAACTTTTGGTTTGCCTGGAGGCATCCCTGTAAGTCGTTCTCTTGTGCGTGGAAAATCCCATCTCCAAAGCCCCCAGTTTTAACCACATAGAGCACTTATGAAAAGCTTTATAAATGTGAACTCATTTATTCCTCCAAACAACCCTATCAGGTAAGTACTGTTACACCCCCATTTTACAGATAAGTAAACTAGGAGGAAGTGAGCAAGTAAAAGCCAGGAAAGGGCAGAACACAGACTCAAACTTCATTTTGCTAAGCAGCCTGTTTAGTATATCAACTGGAGCAACTATGCATCTATTCTTAGAACAGACTTATTCTGAGAGAGAAACAAAGACCCCTTGGAGAAAGCACAACTTCAAACTGTCAACAGCTCCGATGTGATAACCTGAGCAAATGAATGTTTCCAGTACACTGTCTAAAGGCTATGCAGTTAGTATCTATTTAGGAACCCGAGATTCTCTCTATGGGTCAAAGTGGATCTCCAGTCACCCACCTACTTGAACCATCTCATCACACTCTCTTGTGGAATTATTTTCACCTGGCATGACCTGAAAGGTCCTGTGGGGTGATGACTGGCATGGTCTCAGAGGCCTCTGGAAGCTGACTCTGGGTGGAGGGGATGGCAGTGCCCCCAGAGCTCCACTTCCTGTAGCTGGCAGACCCATTCTGGCAGGGGAAGCTGAAAACACCTCACAGTCTGAGGTCCTCAGGAGCTGAACAGCTGACATTCCCATCCTCCAAGTCCAGGTAGGGGCCAAGAGCACCACTGACGTGACTGTTTCCAGGTTAGAACTAAACAGGGGGAAAAGCCAGTCGGGAGGGGGTTCCTCTACTGGGTCACGGGCTCACCCTGCAGGTCCGGCACACGTGAAAGGCCACCCGGAGCCATGTGCCAAGACGGGGAGCTCAGGCCTTCCCTCTCTCCAGCCACCCCTGGTCCAGTGAGGGTCCTCCCCTGCCCCAGTAAAGCCCACTCTTTGCTATGGCATGTGACATGGGAGGATTCACTGGGAACCCTGGCTGACGACAGGAGAGCCAGGGCAGGGCCAGTCCTGTAGGACAGTCCTCAACCCACTGAAAAGCAGCCAGATGGAACCCTTTCTGCCATATGACAGGAAGATGACCAGGCATTTTGGTCCCTAGTCTCTCTCGGTGCTCACTATCTGAAGCCCTACGTACAAACGGTTTAGAATGAAACACTAAACTATTTTCCAAAGAACTGATACATTTTCTTCTTTATGAAAATGGGAATTATATAGCTGATTCTGTTCCTCTTTTATCTTCAGCTTCAGGAAATTTAAAGTCAAATTTAAAACTTATCTACAGCAATTAGTTTTGTAGTTTGAGTATGTGTTTGCACATACACACACACACACACTCGCATACTCACTCACTCACTCACTGGCTGTGCCATGTGGCTTGCAGGATCTTCGTTCCCTGACCAGGGATTGAGCCCAGGCCCACAGCAGTGATAGTGCTGAGCCCTGGCCACTGGACCGCCAGGGAAGTCCCATCCATCAATACAAACTCTACAAGGGTGGAAAGGGAAGAAGGGTGAGAAAGGGAGTGGGAAGGAGACAGGGAGGGAGAAACGATCTGAAACGTGCCCCGTCCAGCAGCCCAGCTGAGCTACGCATGTGGCTGCTGCTGGTGACACCAGCATAGGGCAAAGCCTGGGAGAAGCCAGCTCATTTTGAAACAGCATCATCTTTTGGTCAATCATCTGGCCCTTTGGAGCTCTGAGTCACAGATGTTCTTTTTCTGCCTAGACCAAATGTAGCCACTAACAGGACTGCCAAAAAAGCCATGGGAAGCAAAACTGGGTTTGATTTGGTATTATGCCTCACTGACACAATTACCTGTACACACTGACTGCAGCTGTTTTGTCTGTGGTGCTTAAGAAGCTGAAAGAACACAGCATGAAACCCCCATCCTCCCTGACTGCAGGTGGAATCTGAAATACCAGTGAGTTCAAAAAATGTATCACCATCTGAGGTGATACAAGGAACAAAAGGAAACAAATTAAGATGTTACAGAATGCAGACAGCCCAATGCCACAAAATCGGTCTGAGAAAAAATACTCCAAATAGCAGCGCTTTCAAGGTTAAACTTCATAGGCAGCTAGTAGTCTTCATTAATCAAGTATTAGGTCTCATTAGAAAAAAAAATATGCTTCTAGTAGAGATCTCCACATTTAAGGGATCCGTGCAGCTGTAGTCTTCTGTTAAGGCCAGTTCTGAGGTGGAGCAGGACCCGTCCTCCTGTGCGCACGCCCACAGCCAGCGCCCGAGCTGGTCTGCGCTGCGCGCTGCCTGCCGCCACCCCCACTCCAAAGCTGCTTTTGGTGAGGGGCCAGGAAGGCGGCCAGACCACTGAGATCTGGAATCAGCACAGAAATGAGGGGGCGGGGAGGACCCAGGCCTTCTCCCTGCACTGGACATGGTGGGGGTTTCGGAGAGACGGGAAGAGGTCCACATATGGTGGCTGGAGGGGCTGTGTGTCCCAGGAGAGGACAAAGCAGGAGGCTGACGCCTGGGGGTGAGTCAGGGCTCAGAGCAGAGGGGCGAGAGGCCCCCCAGGTCCCTGTCTTGGAGTCCAAGGTCGTCTGCCCCAGGGGACTAGGACGGGAAGGAGGCGGGGATTTCAGACATTCTCTCGGAATGCAAGTGCACCCATGGTGCAGGACTCCTGAGGCAGCTCCTGGCAGGCTGTCTGCAGCGGAAGTCAGAAGACGGGGCGCTTCAGATCAGGAGGGCATGGCCAGCGTGCGGGGCCTAGATGGTCTGTAACACTTCCTAATGTTTACCTGGATGCTTCACATTGTGTTCTAGCACCCGTCCCAGTGAGAACAAAGGAGAACTGCTGGAATAAGACGTCGGGCATGATGGCTGCGAGCACAGGCGGTGGGTTCAGGCAGGCCGGGGGTCTCAAACGCAGCCCCACAGCTCACAGCTCTCACACATGCAGTCTGAAAACTGACCCCTCAGCCCCGAATGAGCCCCCGACTCTCAACTGTCATCCTGAAGATGGAAGGAGAAAATCCCAGGACAATGCTCAGTACAGGCTAACATACAACAAATAACCAAACAATGACTGCTAGAATAAAGATGACAAAAATGAAACGTCCAGCCCTGCATGTTCACCCAGGAGCTCCCGGAACTGCTGAAGTACTGGCAGGCAGCAAAGCAAACCAAGCCCCAGATGTGGCTGCCTTCTGGCTCCAACACTGACATTAGAAACTTGGAATTAAGAACACGGAAATCGTGACTGCAGAGCGTGGCCTAAGTGGAAAGGAGGAACAGAGCCCATCTGGGGTCCTGGGGCTGGGAGCGCTCATCCTGGAGGCTGTGGAGACGGCCACCCTCGGGTCTGCAGACACGCAGGCCAGACCTGGCCCTGAATCTCAAGCGTCAGGTGATCAGGGAGGTAAACTGCAGCTATGGGGAACCCTCACCATTCCTCCAGTTGAAGACAGCTGACGTGAACGCTACACTCTGTAGAGTTACTTCTACAGAGTCCCCTTCTCCAGTGCCCCGCATGCTAACAGACCCATCAGAACAGCCCCTATCTCCTGACAGCTCTCAGTGCTTTTTCATTAAGTCTGAGGAGGCTTTCAGCAGAGCAGGCTGTGGATGTAATTCAGGGACCAGGCGGTTCCCTGGGGAGTGGGGATGCTGGGGCCTGCTAGAAGGCAGGGTCTTTAGTGATCTGCACGGACAGGTCCTTGGCCAGGTGGAGGCAAGGTAACCTCCTGCACGAACGCCACGTGGGGGACACCACCATGCTGCAGAGGGGTGGACGGGGATGGGGGCTCACGCGTCCCGTGTGCAGCTATAACACAAATACTCAGGGGCAAGTCCCTAACGTCAGCAGCTTTCTGAGGCAGCCTTCTCTCTGGGGTAAAAGATTCCTGCTGCCTGAGAAACTCCAATGTAGACAGGAAAATAGAAATGCATGCAAGAAGCTCACCGGCCTAATTAAAGAGTCCACTAATATCACCATCAAGGAGAACGCCCTGAGGCAGATGGCTGCCTGATGGGGGAAGGGGGTGCTTGCCAAGGTGAGGGTGTCTGGGGAGGGGGGGAGGCTGCACCTGAGGTCCAGGCTGGAGGCGCCCCGCCCGCTCTGTCACCCTCCCTGGCACTGGGCCTGTTGCCCCTCCTGTAGCCACTACCTCTAAACCTGCTGGGGCTTTGGTTGTCTGGCTGTCTTTCTTGCCCCCCAATCCCTTACTATATCTTAGTCTATTTTATGTTATTTTTAGGCTCACTTGTTATTTTTAAATGGGAGAAATACTGTAAGAGGAATTTTTAAATATATTTGTTGACATTTCTAACTATAAATATACAACAACCAAAGCAAAAAATTTGAAAAATATAAGAAATCTCTTTAAAAAACAAAAACCACTAGAAACAATGTTACTCTCCAAAGGTAATATTTTGATGCTCATCCTTGACTTCTCTCCAAAGCCACAGGTCATTATTTATAAAACAGCAGGGATGCCTATTGTATATACTGGTGAGTAGTCTGTTTTTTCATTTTGTGATACACCAGGAAGTATTTTTCTTTTTCTTGGACATTAACTAACAGTATAAATTTTTAATTGGCTGCATATATTTGATCCGATGAATGTGGCCTATTTTAGCCAGTTTCCTACTGATGGCCACTGAGCTGGTTTGGATATGACTTAGAACCTTCAGTCCAGGAACAAGAGTCCAGCTCAATTATGGAAATGACCACTAGATGATGCCTTTCCCTTGTCAGAGCACAGACAAGAAGATGAACAAGAGTGGGCCCTGCCACTGCAACTGCTCAGGACTAAATTCTGGAGAAGATACGGACCTCTTATCAAGTTTTTGCAGGAAGCAAGAGGAGGGCCTAGAAGTGAATTACTGGAATAAAGACTCTGTACTGACTGATCCCTCTCTAGGAAGGGCCTCTGCGGGACTTCCACATGGGCATGCTGTTGTAAGTCAACTCCCCTCTCAGGACAACTGCAGAGAAACTGGCAGGGCCAGGGCCTTGCTCAATCACGTTTACAGGCAGAGGCAACAGAATTGTCATCTCTCTTCTCCAAAGACAGGTCCTAAAACCTTTCCCTGGCTAGATTTGAACCCCAGAATATACTACACTTTCACTTTATTTCCTGATCTACTTAATCCTAAAATCTTTATCAAATGGTGTCCAAAACCACTCAAACAACTGAGAAAGCACTAGAATCAATCCAAAAGATTTCTGTAGGTTCAATATATCTGTAGGAATCAGTTCAGTTCAGTCGCTCAGTCGCGTCCAACTCTTTGTGACCCCATGGACTGCTGCACGCCAGGATTCCCTGTCCATCCCAATTCCAGGAGTTTACTCAAACTCATGTCCACTAAGTCAGAGATGCCATCCAACCATCTCAGCAGCCGTCGTCCCCTTCTCCTCCCACCTTCAATCTTTGCCAGCATCAGAGTCTTTTCAAATGAGTCAGTTCTTTGCATCAGGTGGCCAAAGTATTGGAGCTTCAGCATCAGTCCTTCCAAGGAATATTCTGAGCTGATTTCCTTGAGGATTGACTGGTTTGATCTCCCTGCAGTCCAAGGGACTCTCAAGAGTCTTCTCCAAACCATAGTTCAAAAATATCAACCCTTTGGTGCTCAGTTTTCCTTACAGTCCAACTCTCACATCCATACATGAGTACTGGAAAAACCAGAGCTTTGACTAGATGGACCTTTGTTTGGAAAGTAATGTCTCTGCTTTTCAGTATGTTATCTAGGTTGGTCATAACTTTTCTTCCAAGGAGCAAGCATCTTCTAATTTCATGGCTTCAGTCACCATCTGCACTGAGTTTGGAGCCCCCCAAATTAAAGTCTATCACTGTTTCCATTGTTTTCCCATCTATTTGTCATGAAGTGATGGGACCAGATGTCATGAGCTTAATTTTCTGACTGTTGAGATTTAAGCCAACAACTGTAGGAATACACTGGTAGATAAGTCTCTTTTAGAATTTTTCAATGAATTAAAGACATGGAGAAGGCTCCATAGGCAAGATTCAACTACTCTGATTATATCTGTGCCAATGCCTTGGGAGCTGAGGGATCTGTGGGAGGAAACCCAGGTACCAGCATTCCAGGAGATCAGGGCGCACATCTTTACAGACGAAGAAAGGAACAAAACTCGGCCCCTACGACCTAGATAGTATGACCAACCCTGATAGTATGTTCAAAAGCAGAGACATTACTTTGCTGACTAAGGTCCGTCTAGTCAAGGCTATGGTTTTTCCTGTGGTCATGTATGGATGTGAGAGTTGGACTGTGAAGAAGGCAGAGTGCCGAAGAATTGATGCTTTTGAACTGTGGTGTTGGAAAAGACTCTTGAGAGTCCCCTGGACTGCAAGGAGATCCAACCAGTCCATTCTGAAGGAGATCAGCCCTGGGATTGCTTTGGAAGGAATGATGCTAAAGCTGAAACTCCAGTACTGTGGCCACCTCATGCGAAGAGTTGACTCATTGGAAAAGACTCTGATGCTGGGAGGGATTGGGGGTAGGAGGAGAAGGGGACGACTGAGGATGAGATGGCTGGATGGCATCATGGACTCGATGGACTTGAGTCTGAGTGAACTCCGGGAGACGGTGATGGACAAAGAGGCCTGGTGTGCTGCGATTCATGGGGTCACAAAGAGTCGGACACAACTGAGCGACTGAACTGAACTGAACTGACCACTGGAGCAGCTCAAGTTCAAGAATAGAGGGCCCTGAGAGAAGGGTGAGAAACCACCGGATGCAAAACATTAGTGCATCATGAAACCAATTAAATGGGTTAAAATAACCAAATGCAAAAGAAACCAGGGAACATCACATGAAGGAAGAGTAATTTCTGTTTCATGGCACAAGTTTGCGTGCATGTTTGTATGCATGGTTTTGAGGGTGCTTGCACGCAAGTATATGCTAGATGGTAACATAAAATCACTTCATGGGAAATAGATGGGGAAACAGTGGAAACAGTGTCAGACTTTATTTTTGGGGGCTCCAAAATCACTGCAAATGGTGACTGCAGCCATGAAATTAAAAGACGCTTACTCCTTGGAAGAAAAGTTATAACCAACCTAGATAGTATATTCAAAAGCAGAGACATTACTTTGCCGACTAAGGTCCGTCTAGTCAAGGCTATGGTTTTTCCTGTGGTCATGTATGGATGTGAGAGTTGGACTGTGAAGAAGGCTGAGTGCCGAAGAATTGATGCTTTTGAACTGTGGTGTTAGAGAAGACTCTTGAGAGTCCCTTGGACTGCAAGGAGATCCAACCAGGCCATTCTGAAGGAGATCAGCCATGGGATTTCTTTGGAGGGAATGATGCTAATGCTGAAACTCCAGTACTGTGGCCACCTAATGCGAAGAGTTGACTCATTGGAAAAGACTCTGATGCTGGGAGGAATTGGGGGCAGGAGAAGAAGGGGACGACAGAGGATGAGATGGCTGGATGGCATCACGGACTCGATGGACGTGAGTCTGTGTGAACTCCGGGAGTTGGCGATGGACAGGGAGGCCTGGCGTGCTGCGATTCATGGGGTTGCAAAGAGTTGGACACGACTGAGCGACTGAACTGAACTTAACATAAAATGTCTCTTACTGTGAGAGTTGAAGTTTTGAAACACATCTAGATTGATCATTGCCTCAAGACAGAAGGTAGCTATAAAAAACCAAGGATTAAAAAAAATTATACACCAATCATTAATTTTTTATTCCCTAAATAGATACTAAAAGGTGTTACTATTCAAACTTTAAACACTCCTTTAAAGGTTCTTTTTCTCATGTGGAAACTGGGGTGGGTTGACAGAAAATCTTAAATGACTTAAAAAAGAAATGTTCTTATGTGAAATCCTCAGAACATGTATCTCCATACTGTGACACAACTTTAAAAGCACTTGGATAGGGACTTCCTTGCTGATCCCACAGTTAAGACTGCACTTCCATTGTAGGGGGCACAGGTTCAATTCCTGGATGGGGAATTAAGTTCCTATAGCTATGCAGTAGGGCCAAAAAGTAAAAAAAAAGAAAACCAGCAAGTACCTGGATAAAGGTTGTCTTGCATTAGCAAATGGGAAGATAAACACTGTTTTAATACACGCACATGGAATAAACAACCAAATATGGGAGGCAGGACTATTAAAAATATTTATCTAATCTTAAACTAGCAAATTCCAAATCATGGCTTTTCCCATGCCTTTTAAAATAACTAGTTGGTTAATGTCCTCTAGCATGCTAAGATTCTGTGACTCAGGGCAGCATTTTATCACCCAACTGGGACTGCTATGTTTCCATCTTACTCAGAGTAAGTAACTTTCAGTTCAATTCAGTTGTTCAGTTGTGTCTGACTCTTTGCGACCCCATGGACTGCAGCATGCCAGGCCTCCCCGTCCATCACCAACTCCCGGAGTTTACCCAAACTCATGTCCATTGAGTCAGTGACGCCATCCAACCATCTCTTTATAGGAGTTTTATTAAGGTTGTTTTTAATGGTACATAGAGATGACTGGAAGATCAGTAAGCTCAGTGCCTCTTTCAACTTGTCCATATTTGGTAGTGCCAAACCCAAAGGCTTCCAAAATATTTAAATACTTATAAAAGGTTTGAGCTAATCTAAAGAAGGTATCTGAAACACTTGTGACCCCACTTTTTCTGAAATCCAACATTGTACACATAAGGCATTTGAGAAAAATACAAGTTCAGGCTCTTGTGTTGGCATTAAAAATATCTTTGCCAAATACACATAGGCAAAGTAAAGGATAAGCCTCCCCTTTCAATCAACAACCTTAGGTTCTTATATTTCAAGTGCTATATTATACCTGTATTTTCTACGAAGATCTTGGGTGACATAAGAGAGTGAAGCAACCTTTTAAAGAATATACTACTTATTGATTATTCTAGTTTCTAGTACTGAGTCAGTTTACAGAAAGTAAACTCAGAAAGTCCACATGCCTGGACTCTCTTACCTATCTTTAGAAAGAAATATTAAAAAACATCACACTCCAGGATATTATGGATAGGTGACATCAAGGCTTCCCATCTGGCATGCTTCAGTCACAAGTTATAACTATTATGTTGATCTCCTTGGCTCTCAGGGTTGGTCATCTTTTTGTACATATACATTTTCTATGTGTGCCATGATGTGAAAAGTTTGGGAAGTCTGGCTTATTGAATAAACAGCCATATGCACAACATCTTTTTATTTTCTAAAATCTGATACTTAAGACCTAGACATTAAGCTATTCAGTAGTCCTTAAAATTTGAGTTGGTAAAAGGTCTACCTACGCATTCAGCACTGAAAAAGGATTTTCCTATTAAATTGATGCATTCTTAGATTATGGATTTGAATTAACTCATTTTTCTTTTTGAATTGATTTCTAGGAAGTTCAATCCCAAATTTTGTGCTCAATTGCATTAGCCATGAGCATTAAAGTATCTACTACATTTACAGTCATTCTCTGCATTTCAACACTAAACTCAGTTCTTCAAATACTCTATCTAATAGTTTGTTTTTGTTTTTTTAACGGCATGTAACCTATAACCTTTTTAGAAGTAGACTGGGTTGGAAATGATAAATGAACCAATAATATTTTCAGAAAAAGATGTCTATATAGTTATGAACTGCCTGGTATTATTCAATATATTTCTGTAAGAATGGAGAATTTAAAAAATTCCCCTAGGAAGAACATAATAAAAAATTTAACAGCTCAGTCTTGTGAACTGCAACTGAACTGCAACACACACACACACACATACACACACACACACCCCTTATTGAATACAACATTATAAATTTCCGGTTTGGATAACTTTCAAGATGAACCATATGAAAATGCCATTGTTTGTTGTATATCACAAAATGGTTGAATAATGGCAATTTCATGTAGATCAACATGAATAGGAAAGGATTTATCTGCTAATAGGGTATGGCTATATTAACAGTGATAACAGAATTATGCCTCACCTGAATGACCTCAGCATTCGATAGGACTTTCCCAAATCAGATACTCTTCTGCAGAATGGACCTACAGCCAACTCCATCTGAAATATTAAAAGATATCCCATAGCTTTTTATATCAGAATCTTGAAGTGAACTGGGGACCCACTTGGATCACAGAAAGTTGTAGCTTGAAGTAAACTTAATTGGATCTGCACTGTAAGGCAGTTTTGAATGTCAAGTTTATTAAAAGGCAAGAACTTAGATAGCTTTTGCATTTATTTACTAAAAAGGTCATAAGATAATTCCTTCAAGAATAGAAAAGCAGTTTTTGTTGTGTATGAGGAGAAGGTTTAGATTTTTTTCTCCACTGAAAAATCAGAAAAAGAAATGTTTTCAAGACTGCCTATGTGTCTGTACTTCAAGCGAGCATCACAAGTCTTTTTCTATTAAACAGAAATGATCTCAGTTTTCACCAGGCTGGTGAAAAGTGATTAAAAGCACTGACTCTGGAGGCAGCACATGTGTGTCAGTTTCTGATCTACAGTTGTGTGGCTCTGGGCTTAACCTCTTTATATTCCAAGTTCCTCATCTGTCAAACACAGATAATACCCATCATAAAATTATGCAAACAAAATAGATAATTTCACAAAGCACTATGTGCACTCCATATAGTAAGTGCTTACTAAGTGTCAGCAATTACTATCATTTTTTTTTAATTTCCCCTTTTTAAATTGTTAAGTGGATTAATTTGCTTCCTGACTGAAGAATTCAGCAACTACTACTTCTCTTTATTTTCCTCCTTTGACTGGAAATGTTGTCATTAATTGGAGTTTTAGGTTACCTGTTCTTTATCTACCAAGTGCATATGCAAAGTTTTTGCATCTACGGCAGATGGTAAGCCATTTCACTATACTTGCTATGAACAGAGCCCTGGTAAAGAATAGTTCAGAAAATTTCTGAGAAAAGCCTGCTCCCTGGTAAATCAACACCTTTCTTCAAGAAAAACATATGAACGAAAAATGGGGTATCTGTCTTGCTGGCCATCTTTCTGAAAAACTATTCAAATCTTCTTGCCATTGGAAGACCATGGAGACGTAATCACTCATTTGAGAAACATTTTTTACTCCCTACTAATTATCAGGCACCAAACTAGACATGGAGATAAGATGAATTAGACGGTCTTACCCCTGAGGAGCTCTCAAATTTACTGAAGAGGATAAATATTTATTTAAGTAATATAATCTTCACTCATCTAGCTTATGAGAGATCTGTGTGTGTAAACACAGACACACACACATATTGATTATTATTAAGAGAAACAACAAACAAGTGTGAAATCAACTGTGTGAAATGAGTGTCAGGGGAGAATTACAAAGCAGCTTCCTTTCTTCAGATGGTCTTGAGGGTGACTCGTGACTGGTGGATTCTCTCTCAGCATACAGAAGACACAGAGTATACCTAACGTCCTAAAGGGAGACCTTACATGGTCAGCAAACTTTCTAAAACACAAAAGAATAAGTAAATAAAAAGAGGAATCTGACGAAGAAAAGTCAGATTCTTTCCAACATTACAAAAGAGAGCAGTTTCAAGCCAATGTTCTTAAAGACAATGGGCAATGGGCTGTTCCTTGAGACCGATTTAGTTTAGATAGGAGTTTCTCATTTCCTACCGAATGCGGCATTTGTAATATTGCATTTTCACCCCCATCTTTAGATCTTATTTTTGGTCTACCTACACGTGTTATGACTTCACTTTCACTTTTCACTTTCATGCAATGGAGAAGGAAATGGCAACCCACTCCAGTGTTCTTGCCTGGAGAATCCCAGGGATGGGGGAGCCTGGTGGGCTGCTGTCTATGGGGTCGCACAGAGTCGGACATGACTGAAGCGATGCAGCAGCAGCAACCGAATGTGGTACTTATTTTACAGTGAGCACAAAGTAAAAATGTGATTTGTAACATGTACCTATGCCCGTCTGTTTCTCTGTGGAGGTGTATTTATAATGGTTTTTTACACACTGAAATTTGTCAATTTTTTTTTAGTTACCCCAGTAGGCTTTATCATTTTCAAAGATTACAGCAAACAATCTTTGCCTTAGCACTTGAGCAGGACTGAATGTTAAATAAAACAGCTAGGAGAAAATTACAGTATGAGAATATGACCTCGAATGGCTGTGTCATCTCTGATGACTGCAGGAGATTTCTATGCCATATGACAATTTCAAAATGTTAAATGTTTAACATAAATTTTTCATCCATCAAGGACCCCTAGGGTACTAAAGACCATTTTCTTCTGCCAGAGTTCCACTAAACAATAAAGGCCATGCTTCTGAAGGGCAGGAGTGTTCCTTTTAGAGGAGGTGACTCTGCCGTTAGCTGTCGATACAAAACGGTACCTGCAACTGCCTCTCTTCAGCTTTCCTGTTTGGAGGCAACAAACAGTTAGCAGCAGGCACGGTTAACTAATTACATAGCTGTTCCATGCCCACCGCGGACATCTGGCTAACCACAAGGCATCTTCAGATACTCCTGGGCATTCCTGCCCCGACACTGTTCAGAAGAAAGGCAACAGGAATTAGAATCTTGATTATTTGCAGATTTTCCCCCTAAATTTATAATTTTCAGGCAAAAAGCAAGAGAGATATAAATATATATTTAAAGGGAACCAGAAATAAACAGAAACTACTCAGAGTGCCACTAAGTAAATAATTTAATGCCAACATCAAAAGTCATCCTCTAGGGATTCCCTGGTGGCTCGGTGGTTAAGAATTTGTGTGCCTGTGCAGGAGACACAGGCTCGACCCCTGATCTGGGAAGAACCCACATGCAGTGGAACAACTAAGCCCATGCCACAACTATTGAACCTGTGCTCTAGAGCCCGGGAGCCACAGCTTTTGAGCCCACAAGCGGTATAGCCTGTGCTCTGAAATAAGAGAAGCCGCTGCAATGAGAAGCACGGCAACTAGAGAGAAGCCCCCACTCACAACCAGAGAAAAGCCTGCGCAGCAACAAAGACCAGCACGGCCAAAAACAAATAAATAAAGTGGTAATGTTTTTTTTTAAAAAAAAAAAACACCATCCTTCTCTCTGGGAAAGAAATACAACTGAGGAGCAGAGGGGAAAGTGTGGTTCAAAGGACAGTGTGGACAGGTCCCCAGAGAGACTCTGCGTCAGCAGAACCCCAGTGGCTTGGACAAGCCTAGTGCCTGAGGACTGCTGTGTGATTAGTGTAAACCCAGAGACCATGTGGAAAATAAAGTGGTAATGTTTTTTTTTAAAAAACAAAACAAAACAAAACAAAACAAAACACCATCCTTCTCTCTGGGAAAGAAACACAACTGAGGAGCAGAGGGGAAAGTGTGGTTCAAAGGACAGTGTGGACAGGTCCCCAGAGAGACTCTGCATCAGCAGAACCCCAGTGGCTTGGACAAGCCTAGTGCCTGAGGACTGCTGTGTGATTAGTGTAAACCCAGAGACCATGTGGTCACAGCAGGGAATTAATTACCATGAGGAAACCACCTCATGCCCATGACCTGATTCCTAAGGGGCTATGCGCTGGGCACGTTCCTCATCATGAACCCACCAGATGGCTCCCTGAAAATATTTTCTCTTTCACCTGTGTAATGGTGCCAGTGAGGAGAAGTTAGGATTCCTACATAAATCTTTAAAAATATATCATTATCTATCTACCTTTGCAAACTGGACTTGATGACTAATAATTATCAGTAATCCCAAACTACTCTCTTCTGAGTTCTTTCTCTTTCTGTTATTTATGCCAGAATAGCAGGCACTTTTATCACAAGAACTTTTTTTGAAACCCATCAAGGATGAGTGTGTTCTTGATTCCAATAGCCACTATGGTTTTGTTTAATTTTGAATACAAGTTGATAGAACTTTCAGTAATGAGGCAGCCAAAAGGCTTTCTATGATGCTGGTCATGAATATAAATATCAGGGTAATGCCATCTAAATGTTTTGACTTACCTCAGAAAAGTATTTCCAACCAAGTACAAAAGCTGAGGTAGAATATCACATAATTGTAGTTGTGGTAAGAAACTACATTAAATGAAATGAAGCCCCGAACTCACTTTAATATTTGTAAAATATAGGGGAAGATACAATAGCTGGACTATTTGCCAAAGCTGCTGACCACACCCACGACTAACTTCCAAAGTGCCTGTGCCTGTCATTCCACTGCCCACGACTCGCAGGGCTGGGAAGAAGCCGCACAGCGAGGGGCAGGGTGCTGTGAAGCAGGGACATTGTCCAGGAGTGAAGGAATCAGCCCACAGAGGGTGCAGCCACCAGGGTCACTGCAAGGCTGGAAAACATACTCTAACACTGAGTAAGAGATGGAAACAGAGGTGGCCTTGGTGCATAATAAGTTAGTATATAATAACGATTGATACGTTTCATTTATCTTAAGAGAAGGGACCTGGAAAAAGGTCTGATTCATCGGCAACATGTCTTCAGAAAGAAGGAAATACCAAATAAAATTCTGAATGTGTGGTTCAAGGAAGGTAGAAGCTCAATCCTGCCCCTGGAAGCTGGGCATTTTAAGCAGGGGCCAGCTGCGATAGCAAGGGTCAAAGGATAGCACTCTCCAGCTCCCGGGACTCATAAGGGGATATATCATTAAAACAAACAAAAAAAAAGCCTTCTTCCCGCAGCACTCTCATGTCGGCCATCTCCTGCTCGGCTGCCACTCTAATTGGACTTGAAGTGCTGCCTCCAGGAAAGTGACTCAAGAACCAGCTGGAGCAGAATGCAAATAAACCGGTGGGGGAGGGAGCCCAGGAGAGAGAAGAGAAGAGGACGGGAAAGAAAAGCAAAATGAAGGAGGAAAGGGGGAAAGAACAGATACTCACTGGGGTACAGCTCACAGTGTTTTTAACAAATGTGAGCAGGCCTTGGTACATCACTGTGCTTTCATTTGATAATCAGCCTGTAACGCCATTACATTTGTCATACCCACAAGTGTGACACGACATAGAATTCTCTTTAAGTTGAAGTTTACTTGTAACAACAAAATGTACAGGTGCCTAAGAACTAAGTTGACAAAAATGGGAAGGGTAAAAGGAGCCACACCAAGGTGACATTTATAAGTATTGTCACGCTGAGGTTACTAAAGGCATATTTCACAAAGGAAGGCTCCTTACTCTGACTTAGTGGTCTCGGGCATATCATTTGGGGATGAAATTGACTAACTCTAGACCAATTAACATGCAGACAGCCCGGTTCTTGAAACATCAGGATATGTACCTTGTTGTAACTGCTGGGTGTGAAGGAGCCTCTAAAACCCCTGCCTGGTATAAGTAGCCCAACACGTTCTTTCCTGGGAGCGGGAATGATGAACCAAGACTTGATCCCAGATACGCACAGGAATAAAGAGGAGGGACATTACAACTTGTCTACATTTATAAACAGGGAGGATGGGGCACACCACTGGGAATAATCCATTTGGATTACTCTTTAGACCAGTAGGGCTAACAGCTTTCAAAGGCTTAAAAAATGAGTTCACCTTTGACATGCTATGTAAATACGAATTATTTGTTTCTAATTTTTTTTTTAAATGAAAGCAGATTTGTGAGGTAGTTCTTATCTGCTTCTGATACTATATTTATAAGGCTTTTTAAAAGTCTGTCTAAAGGACAAAGGGAAAAAAAACCTTTCTATAAGAGCTGATTATTACTCTGCTATTTTAATGTGACTCTACTTCATTCACATCAGATAATGTGGAATGACTTTAAGGCTGGCTGTGCATAAGAAAGGTATTCTTATTTAACAGACGAGGATCAAACCATCTACCTGGACCTCTGTACATGTAAACGAATTAGGACCTGCCCTGGAATGTGAGCTGACCTGGAGGACCACACACGTGCTGGAGCTCCTCTTTACGTGAGAGCAGACTGCCCTTGCCCACCCTTTGAAGGATAAATTTCATTCTCTTCATTATTTTCCACCAAGGTTAATCAGTTATTCTTATCATTACTGACTTGGCGGGATAATAGAATTGTGAGAAAGTCTCATATTATGAAAAATGGGAAATGCTACTTTACTGTGGAATGAGCTACTTGATGTACCTTGAATTATCAAAGAGGAGTGACGATTCTTTTGTTAAAGTAAAAAAATATCTTGTATGAAAATACCTTTAAATTCTTTCCTTTTTTACTATTAAGTTTAGTTTTACTTTTCTTCATGTTTCAATTCTTTAAAACACTGAATAATACACAGATGGTCTTTTATTTAAATGGATAATGCTGAGGTTGAAATATTTTCCCTTTTTACCTGTGCAAAATCAGCAGCAAGTCGCATTTTCCCACCTTCACCAAGAGGTCTAATGAGACTGGCGTTGCGGATAAAAAGTTCGATGGCTCTTTGGGCAATAGCTTCAGTGTTGTCAAAGACAAAATCTGAGCATTCAAAGTGTTTAAAGTAGTCACTCATAACTCTGACAATGAAACCCTGAAGCTCCTTCATGTAGAGAGAACAGGGAACATCAGGCTTTCCTGAACTGGGTAATGATCTGCAAAAGAAAAAAAAATCAGCCAGTTCACTAAAAGGCACTGTTGGACATTTCCTTTCCTCCTCTGCCTGCTATTTCACTCCTAAGCAATTTTTTTTCCCATAATGGTAGAAAAGGCATTGTTTATTTTTGTTAAGAGTTAAAAAGCATCATACAATGTTTAAATCATATTTTAAAGACTGATTTAGGATGCTAGGAAGATGACTGAAGGCATGTTTGAATCTGTTTACTGAAAGACTATGAAGAATGAAACCAACAACCATCTGTCTTGGATGATTCACAGAATGCCTTATGCACTCTGACCTCTCAAGGACTCTTCCAGCTTTACAATTCTCCATCCACTCACATGGTTTGCCTGGTTAGTGAATAAATCAATATTAGATACTGAAACAGGATTTTACACTTGGTAGCAACAGAAAACACTGCCTTCCCCAAACAAATTCTTGGCAAAAATATCTCTGCTCTTGTGCTATTTAATCCAATCAGTCCAATAGTAGAATTCTGACTGTGGAACTGGTTATGTAACAATACACATGGTATGGCAATTTTTTCCTCCCAGAAGATGTTTGGAAAGGCTTTAATTTGGATCAACAGATGATGCCAGCTGATGCTCCATGAAATACTATTTATAATTCGTAAGTGTTTATAATTGCTCTTTAAAGAATATATGAAAAGAATGTGCAATATTTATAGGAAAGAAGAGTTATGCCAAAATTAGAAATCACCTGATATTAATTAGAGAGCCAATGAGATCACTGGCTATATAATGCTGTATCTTTTTCAAAAAATAAATCATATTCTGAGAATGATGTAGTGAAATCGGCAAAGGTTTAGGGAAGAACAACAGACATGATTCAAATGCCTAGAGCAAGTTAATGAGGTGAACTTAATTATTTTAAAATACAACAATGGTTACTGTAAGTGGAACGTTAACCGAAGGTCTTCCATTTCCAGAAAGCAGATAGAAATAGAGAAAGCAGGCTAGGTTCCAGCAGGAAGAGATTTTCTATAGGTGTAAGAAACAGCATCCTAACTATGGCAAGGGCATGGAAGGGGCCCGGTGGAACACAGGTGTTTTCAGTATCATAGACCAGAGTGCTGCTTGGAACAGAGCAAAGAGCCAGCCTCAGTAGGGGATGGCAATCTTCACATGGGGTTTGGTTTCACCAGATTCAGACCATCATGGCCTATCTTTATTCAGATGTTGTCAGTCTAAAAGGCTATATTGGGGGTGGTGGGGAAGGCACCAAATCTCTTTCTAACCTTCTTATGCTTTATCAAAACACTGTCATTATCTTGGTAGTACTCTGGAGGACTGCTTTAAGAATTTTAATCTGGCCAGGTGATGATTTCCTTGAGGATTAGAAAATAACTCACTAAAACAAGTATCATAAACATGTGTCAATATAAGTAAAATGCTCTATTAGACAAAATTCTGAAACATGTTATCACCAATTTTCACTGTGGATTAGAAGCCTGATTTAAATTTACTAGAATATAAACCTTGCCTGGCAATTGCTAAAACTCAGTTTTCCTAGTTATGTCAAAAGTTTTTAGTAAGAGGTTCTCAAGTGATAAAGTGCAGCAGAAAAGTGAGCAGAAATGTCAGGGTCTTTGCAATAAGAGCTCACATACAGAGGCAGAAGGCCTATAAACAAATGCATGCCTGAGAAGCAGCACCAGTCACTCCGGGGTCTGTGTGTGCTCTCCCCTCCTCTGAGGTATTTGTCCACCACATCAAGGACCGAGGGTCCTCCTAGGGGTAACCTATCCAGATAAAGGACCAATCTGGTTCACTGGTATTTAAGCAAACTAATAAAAACGTATCTCTTTGGGAAACCAACTTTTAATGGCTAATCAGTTATCTGCAGGCACCAGCCGTGGCTCATAAACACAATTACTGAAGGAAGTATCTAACCACTCTTAGAACAAGCCTTAAAAAATTACTTCAGTTTTGCTTCCTTTTCAGAGGCAATGATGATTGGTCTACCTTGAACATTTCAGTTCACTTTTGAACAAAATTCATTTATTTCCAAATACTGGCAATCAGTAGTTTCGTATTCCTGTATCCAAATATTACAGCATTTTTGTGTAGAACCCACTTTACAATTCTGTGCTTCGTATTATTATTAAAAATAGACTGACCTTTTCACCTTTCAAAAGATACTTTCTTAATGAAATAATAAGTGATCTGAAAAACTAAATGACAGTGCAATAGTCACATAATTTTTCCATAAACAGATAGACCAGTGGCTAGAAATTCAGTAAAGTAGGCACTCTATTAAACAACATGAACATAAAGAAACAGAGCAATTAAAAATAAAAATTAACTAAAACTAGAAATAAAGAATATATATTTACATACAAAATATATGAATGTTTAGTTCTAAAGTATGTTTTTTTAAATCACTTTGAACATGTGCAAACTGTTTCAAATTCTCATTTTCTAATACACTAAGTCAAAACCATTTTACTTAAAAAGATTTCAGTAAACACTAAGCTAGGAACTATGATTTTTATTCTCAAAACACATAGATATGGATAAGCAGTTCATATATGAATAGCTACGAAATAATACCAGTGTTTATGGAGTGTTGAGGAGTGATATGACCACATTAGACTGCACTAAGACTCTGACGAAGGAAAATCATTTTTTTGCAGAGGGCTGGGCAAGACCTTGCTCTCAAAGCCAGAGTAGGAATCAGACTAGTAGAGCAATAGAGACAGGACATTTCATACAAGGAATACCATACCAACACCAAAGGCTCAAGTACAGGCGAAGGAATGATGCTAAAGCTGAAGCTCCAGTACTTTGGCCATCTCATGCGAAGAGTTGACTCATTGGAAAAGACCCTGATGCTCGGAGGGATTGGGGGCAGGAGGAGAAGGGGACAACAGAGGATGACATGGCTGGATGGCATCACTGACTCGATGGATGTGAGTCTGAGTGAACTCTGAGAGATGGTAATGAACAGGGAGGCCTGGCATGCTGCGATTCACGGGGTTGCAAAGAGTTGGACACGACTGAGCGACTGAACTGAACTGAAGGAAAATAATATAATTGCAAAAACAAGATGGTACCAAATGTCCTGAAGTATTAATAACAAGCTGAGTCCCACAGATGTTAATGGTTCCATGTCTGAATAACAGGAGACAAATGATGACAAGAAAGACTGAAAAAAATCAGTTAATGGTGCATAAAGAATAAAGTAGGATAAGAGTGGAGGCCAACTCCATCACAAGAGAAACGAGGTTCTAGATGGTCTAGATGGTAGAGACTTAGGGAGTAGAGGTGGAGGTGGGAATGAAAAACAAATGCTATGAAGATTAGCAAAACCTTTGGCTGGAAGTCATTACCCAGAAAAATCTTCTTGATGCATAGTGATGATGATAGCCTCAATGGCGTCACCCACGGAAGTCAGCAAGGGTTGCACAGCATTTCCCATAAGAACATAGATCGCCTGAAAAGAAGATTAAGAAGAGGCAAAATTTAAATAGATCAAATACAAAGAAATCTGAGGTGTGAGAAGCATTTTGACTGAAAGTTTTCACATTATATCAAATTCAGACTATATACAGTTTAACTATAATAACCCAACAGAAGTCTGTTCTTCTCATAACTGCTGTCAGTAATGATTTTTAAAGTTTAAAATATGTGGAACACGGCACTGAAAAATTTCAACTCCCCCACTTTTCTCATATTTTCAAAAAGTTTAACACTCAAATGAGCCTCCGGAGAAAAAAGAAGAGAAGGGTAATGTCACTTATGAAGCAAGGATAATATGAACACATTTTTTAAAGTTTCTGGAAAGACTGAGGCAAGACCAAAAGTAATTCTTCAAAACTGGAGCAACATCATATGCTTTAAACCAAACTGGATATAATAAATATATTAGTGACTCTCAAAGGGCAAAACAGTTAGGCATTTTGTGGGTCAGATTTCTATTTAGAGTTTGACAGCAGTGAGTCTCAACTGGGGGCAATTTTGCTCCCCAGGGAACACCTGGCAACGTTTAGAGACATTTCTGATTGTCATGGCTGGGGTGGGGGAGGGGTATGCTTCCAGCATCCAATAAAGAAGAGGACAGAGACACTGCTAAACACCCTACAATGCAACAGACAGTCCCCCGTGACAAAGAACCATCCAGCCAAAAGCATCAATAGTGCCAAGGCTGAGAAACTGTTCTACTGAGAAGTATACTCATCAGTTACGTTATGTTCCTAGGCCACAGTTACGGTTTTTATGTGAAAATATGACTGGACCTCAGTAAACTTTCAAAATCTAAATTTTAAGTATATTATATATGCTTCAGTTCAGTTCAGTTCAGTCTCTCAGTCGCGTCCGACTCTTTGCGACCCCATGAATCGCAGCACGCCAGGCCTCCCTGTTCATCACCATCTCCCGGAGTTCACTCAGACTCACGTCCATCGAGTCCGTGATGCCATCCAGCCATCTCATCCTTGGCCGTCCCCTTCTCCTCTTGCCCCCAATCCCTCCCAGCATCAGAGTCTTTTCCAATGAGTCAACTCTTCGCATGAGGTGGCCAAAGTCTTAAGTATATTATATATGTAATCATGATTACTGGAGAAGGAAACTGCAACCCACTCCAGTACTCTTGCCTGGAGAATCCCATGGAGGGAAGAGCTTGGTAGGCTACAGTCCATGGGGTCACAAAGAGTCGGACACGACTGAGCGACTTCACTCACTCACTCACTCAATCATGATTACATACAAGGAAGATGGATGACTTTGGCTCATACAAATAATTGAAATCAATGAAAAAAGGTTAAATAGGATCCTTATTCATAAGATTCCTAAATGTCATCTCAAGCCTTAATTTGCTGATAAAAATAAAGATATGTGTACAGGATTGACAGAGACATGGGCTCTGTGTTTTCTCTCTAAGCCTTCTGCCCCACAATCCCTCGGCTCTCCTTTCGGAAATAAAGGATGAAAATGAAACAAGATAAAAGAGAGAGTGTTTGTGTGTACGCACAATCTAGTGACAGCAGATAAGCTGTGGTGGTATCAGAGCTCTGAGAGCTAGGGGACATGGGTCGCTCAGTCATGTCCCACTCTTTGTGACCCCATAGATTGTAGCCTACCAGGCTCCTCTGTCCATGGGATTTTCCAGGCAATAGTACTGGAGTGGATTGCCATTTCCTTCTCCAGGGGATCTTCCCAACTCAGGGCTCAAACCCAGGTCTCCCGCATTGTAGACAGACGCTTTACCGTCTGAGCCACCAGGAAGTTGATAGGGAAACATGGGAGAGACACCCAAATTATACTTAGAGGATTAAAAAACAAAAAGTGTTGCATGAACTGAATTTTCAAAGGTTAAAATAGGTTAAAAGCTAAGTGTATGTGCTGGAAGGGAGGTGTGAGACTGGGGGGAGCCTATGTCAAGAGCACAGGAGCCTGGGGAAGGTTATACATTTGGGGAACTGTAAGGAGTTTAACAGAGTACGCGGTGGCTGCCCATGTGGAAGACAGACAGAGCAGATGTACTCTGTGCAGGCTGCTAAGGAGACAGGAATATATCCTGAAAGGCCTGGGAAACCAACAATGGGTTTTAAACAATGGGAAAAAACCAAAACAAAACGTGGTTAAAGATTTGAATTTGGGAAAATACATGCTGGGACAGCAGACTGGATAAATTAGACTAAAGGCAAGAGGACATAGTAGGATGTAAAGTGGTGATTGCCTGAATCAAATCAGAGGCAGCAGGAACAGAGAAGAGATGAGGTAGAGACACTGGGAAAGGAGAACAGAGGACTTGGGAATCAGATGTGAGAAATACGGAATGGAAAGACGGAAGGGTACACTCAGATTTTTTTCCTCCTTTAATGACTTGGTGGCATTATCAACTGAATGTGTAAATGCATAAGCAATTGGCTGATTTAGGGATGGAGGGAGGAAATACTGAGCTCAGTTTTGGACACAAGTTGGAAGGACTTCCGGGGAAACCCACATGGGCTCTCCAGCAGGGACTGAGGGCTTCACAGTTGTAGTTTCTAACACATTTTAACTAGATATGGTTGTCTTTGGCTTTTAAGAGAGAAGATGAAGCCAAATGAGTCATTGAGATCCCAGAGGACAGTTCACAGAGTAAGGAATACCATTTTCATGTCATGCAGAAGAGGACCCCTTGACAGATTAAGAGGGGTAGTAGTACTTATTCAGTAGATGTCACGTGCTGGATACTGTGCTTTGGGTTTCACAGGTAACCATGCCACTGAAAATTCAATTGTTCCTTCCTCTAAGAATTAAGAGAATCTCTAACTTACTGATGCGGAATTTAAAGTAATTTGTAGACAGGAAAACTAAAGTCAAGTTAAGAAGGTTATCCAAAGCCATCAAGTGGAAAAGCTGGGATTTTCTAGGTGCATTTGACTCCAGTGAGCTTTTGGTTATTCTTTGCCACTGGGCAGAGAAGTAAGAAGAGATCCTGGAATATAGTGAAAATAAATAGACAGGAGATTTCAGGAAGGAAGGGCAAGTTTTCTATACAGTATGAAGGAGTGAGTGCCTAACTACAGATCCTCCTACACATAATTGTGGAAAAATACAAAAAAAAAAAAAAAAAAAAAAACTACTGGAGGCTTCTGGAGATGGGGAAAAAAAGCAAGTAGTTTTAGACGGGTGTGGAAATATATAACAATCAGAAGAGAGTGAGTTTTCCTTTTTTGTGCCTCTGCAATGAGAGTGACTAGTCACGGTAGTGGCAAGCCTAGGTGGCTAAAATGCTGAGAGAAAAATCAAACCAAACCTTTCAGGTCTTCCAGGTCAAAGGAACATGGGAAGGGGCATGGTTCAACCAGGGCTGCTGAGAGTACGGGGGGAACTTCAGAGAGGAGACAGCCAGAGAAGAAACAAGCCTATTTTGCCATGTGTGAACTCCGCACTAGTCTTCAGCTGATTCAACCATGTGTGTGCAAAGCAAACAACAAGTGGCTTACAACTAAGGCTTAAAGAACTGAGATCTTCGACGTGGCCAACTGCAGATCTGACAGTGTACAATCTGAGTCTCAACAAGCTACTTATCTGCTAAAGAAATGGTCAACATGTTTATAGGAGCAATATATAAAAATACTGAGTCTACAAAACATAACGTTTACATTGTCTAGGATATGTTAAAAGAAGGAAATGGCAACCCACTCCAGTGTTCTTGCCTGGAGAATCCCAGGGACGGGGGAGCCTGGTGGGCTACCGTCTATGGGGTCACACAGAGTCGGACACGACTGAAGTGACTTAGCAGCAGCAGCAGCAGGATATGTTAAAATGACTAAATAACAAAAAGCTAGAAGACGGTTGGATAGCATCACCAGCTCAATGGACATGAGTTTGAGCAAGCTCCGGAAGCTGGTGAAGGACAGGGAAGCCTGGTGGGCTGCAGTCCATGGGGTTGCAAAGAGTCAGACACGACTGAGCGACTGAACTGAACTGAGGAGATGTTATCAATTCTAAAGGGAAAAGACAATCAATAGCTGCCAATTCTGAAATGACCCACTCTACAGTTATCAGGCAAGAACCTCAATGAGATAAAGGAAAAAATGCCCATCATAAATAATAGGAAATCTCAACAGAATGATTTAAAATGTAAAAAAGAATCAACATGGAAATTTTAAAATAAAAAAAGGATACTCCGTGCAAATAGATGTAAATGTACTTCAATTAATGCAAAGTTTCTAGATTTTAAATGACACGGTACAATATTAACTCTAAAAGACTGTGGGAAGTTAAAAATGCATATATCCACAGAAGAACAATGGGAAAAAAAAATCACAAAGAGATACAGACAAAGATTTAAGAAATAAACTTAAGTGAAATTCAAAAAAATAACAAATAATCCAAAAGGTGACAGAAAAGGAGGAAAAGAGGCAATAAAAAAACAAAGGGAGCAAACAAAAAACAATAAAACTATACACCTAAATAAAACCTTATTGATAATTGTATTATGTTAACAGACTAAACACTCCAATGCAAAGGCAGAGATTATGGGAACAGACAAAAGACAAGACCCAACTCTACTCTCTACAAGAAATGCATTTAAAAACTAAAGACACAGAGGAGTTGAAAGTAAATGGACAAAAGAAGATACATCTTCTTCTGTAAACATTAAGAATAAAAAGACTGGAGTAATTTATTATCAGATAAAATAATGCATGACAATAAGTATTAACAAAGCTAAAGAAGGATATCTCATAATGACAAAAGGGTCAGTTCATCAGAAGGCATAAAAATGATAAATACTTACAGAACAGAGCCTCAGCACAACTAGTTATATAGCTTCACAATTGAAGAGTCAAGAATCAACAGAATGGAAGGGAGATAGAAACAAGTCCACAATCATGGAAATAGGAGTTAAATTGTAACTCCTATCTTTCAGCAAGTGATAGAACCACTATCAAAATATCAGTAGAGGCACATGAAATCTGAACACATCACTACACTTTGACTTAATGGATATTTACAAACATGATACTAAACAACTGAGGATTACAAGTTTTTATCAAGCATACATGGTTCATTCACCAAGACAGGCCACATATTAGACCATAATACTTAATAAATATAGAAGGACTGAAACCATACAGAATATGTTTCCTGATAACAGAATTAAATCAGAAATTAATGTCACAAATCAACTATACTTCAATAAAAAAGTGATAAGCAAGAAAAAAGAAATCAGTAAGATATCTAGAAATACCACAAATAATCAGAAAATTTTAAAAATGAATCAAAGAAGAAACCACAAAGGAAATACAAAATATTTCAAAATGAATAAAGATAAAAGCATGCCATATCAAAATTGAAGTTTGAGGGAAGTTTACAACTTTAAACTTAGAGGATGGGAGGAGTCTAAAAATCAATGGTATATGGTCTCCAGAAAACAAACAACAAAAGGCAAAGAAAATTCAAAATAAGAAGGAAATTAAAAAATCTAAAATCAGAAATCAGGGAAACAGAAAGACAAACAGTAGAGAAAATTAATAAAGATTTGAAATACAAAGAAATGGGAAAAGAATTTCTCTGATGTTATCCTATTCCCACTTATTGTATGTTTTCCATATTTAATAAAGAGGCTCACGGCTAGAAATGGATGGAGACCATTTCATTACTACTACTGTCTCTTATACACATCTACAGAAAGACAAACAGTAGAGAAAATTAATAAAGCCCAAAGATGTTTCTTTAAAAAGATTATGAAATTGGTAAACCCATGACTAAATTGATTTTAAAAAGATAAGAGAACACAAATCATCAGTAAGAAAAAGAGGTTATCACTATAGGTCCTATAGACTTTAACTAGACAGTTAGAGAATATCATATACAGCTTTATTCTGACAAATTAGGTATTTTAGATGAACAGACAAATACCTAAGAAAGAATCAAAGAATCAAAGCTCAATCCAGGAAAAAAAAAAAAAGGCAGATTATCTGAAAAGCCCTCTATCTATTAAACAAATAAAATTTGTAGTTATAAACTTTCTACAAAAAAACCCTACAGGCCCAGATGGCTTCACTGGAGAATTGTATTAAGCATTTAAGGAGAAAACAATACGAATTCTACACAAATTCTTTCAGAAAATAGAAAAGGAGGAAACAGTTTCAAAACCAGACAAACAATTACAAAAAAGAAACCTATATACCAATATCACTTATGATTACAGATACAAACATCTTCAATACAAATTAAGTAAATCAAATCCAGAAACAAATAAAGAGGGTAATACATCATGATCGAGGTTGGTTTGATATCTGAAAATAAATTCAGTATTTTATTAACGGAATAAAGAGGTAAAACCATGTGATCATGTTATACAGAAAAGGCTGTTTGATGAAACAACACCACTTATAACTTTAAAATATCTCATTAAATCAGGAATAAAAAAGAAACTGTTCAATCTGATAAAAGCCATCTGAGAACATATCCTACTTCAAACAGTAAAATAAATCCTCAGTGCTTTTCCCCACGTTAGAAACAAGCAGACAAGTCCACTCTCACCAGTTCTAGGCAACGTGGCACTAGGTGTTCTAGCAGGTGAAAAAAGCCTAGAAAGCAGGCATCAAGATCAGAAAGGAAGAAATAAAACTGCCTCTATCTGTATTATAATATGATGGTGTACTCAGAGAACTTTACAGTCAGGCGAGGTTTCCGACTCAGGGAAAACATAAAACAGAGAAGACAGCATCATGGAGAATGACTTCATGGAAACGATGGGTACAGGACAGATAACTGCCAGAGGAAACTGAGAAAGGATGTTAGATTATATTTCACAAGCTCTTTACAAAACAGTGCTTTTTTGGTAAGGGAAGTACTTACCTAAAATAACCAAGATTACAAAAATACTGAAGTCTTGACAATGCAAAATATTTCAATATAAAGAATATCAAAACCACACAATAAAAACATATAAACTTAGTAATATATTCACTATCTGTACAAGATGATCTCAGTAATAAATGGATCAGAACTATTGGCCTAAGGTGTTTAAAACTACTTATAGCTGAGGTGGTTATAATGAAATGACTCTAAATGTATAATCATTAATTATGTCATTGATGACATAGGGGTTAATGCTGGTAATATGAGATGATGAACTTTGAACCTAAAATAACATTTAATTTTGGATAAAATCTCAACAAGGTAGAGAAGACTACTATGTGTCTTTATATTCTGTAGTAAGTAAAAAAGTCACATCCACAGCTGGGTATTGTTTTTGCTTTGGCTCCATCCCTTCATTCTTTCTGGAGTTATTTCTCCACTGACCTCCAGTAGCATATTAGGCACCTACTGACCTAGGGAGTACCTCTTTCAGTATCCTACCATTTTGCCTTTTCATACTGTTCATGGGGTTCTCCTTGGAAGAAAGGTTATGAGCAACCTAGATAGTATATTCAAAAGCAGAGACATTACTATGCTGACTAAGGTCCATCTAGTCAAGGCTATGGTTTTTCCTGTGGTCATGTATGGATGTGAGAGTTGGACTGTGAAGAAGGCTGAGTGCTGAAGAATTGATGCTTTTGAACTGTGGTGCTGGAGAAGACTCTTGAGAGTCCCTTGGACTGCAAGAAGTCCAACCAGTCCATTCTAAAGGAGATCAACCCTGGGATTTCTTTGGAAGGAATGATGCTAAAGCTGAAACTCCAGTACTTTAGCCACCTCATGAGAAGAGTTGACTCATTGGAAAAGACTTTGATGCTGGGAGGGATTGGAGGCAGGAGAAGAAGGGGACGACCGAGGATGAGATAGCTGGATGGCATCACTGACTCGATGGACGTGAGTCTGAGTGAACTCTGGGTGTTGGCAATGGACAGGGAGGCCTGGTGTGCTGCGATTCATGGGGTCGCAGAGTCGGACACGACTGAGCGACTGAACTGAAATAAAAAAGTATGTTTAATATCTTTTCCATCAAATAATAAAAGCATGGAGATTTTTGGTTCTTGGGTTGCATTTATGCATCATAACATCCTAAATGAAAGTGATGTAGTAAGCTTCCTACAGTCTTAGGAAAATTCAGGATTCTCTTTTTCCCTTTGAGTCAGAGGATTCTGTTTGTTCTTCACTTATTATGCCATAAAGGCTTTCAATGAAATTTAATTAAAAAAGCAAGGCAAAAACTGTTTCACTGAGGTCTGTTAACATAAGCAATTCAGTCTGTACTTGGCAGGGTCACTGCAGGAAGGCTGTGGACTGACTGCATCTTCTCTTACTCTTCTCAAGGCAAAACTTATGTTAGTACATTAAAAAGTGGGAATGTGCGCTGGTGTCATATTACAGGTACACAGTAGTTTCCCAGCCTTGGCATTCTGTGTTATTGGGGACTGTGCACTGCATGATGCGTGACAGAATCCCTGGCATGAGAGGCCAGTAGCACCCTGCTCCCAGTCATAATGATCAAAAATGTTTCCAGATATTGCTCAATGCCCCAAGGGGACAAAATTGCCTTGATGCAGAACCACTGCTTTGTTGGGATAATACCGGGCAGCACTGCCCTAAGATATAGTGAATATTTATAAGACTCTTGCTTCTCTTGCTTATGATATAATTATCATAACTAGAACACAATCTGTAGACACCAACAGGGTCTCTTTTTAAATTATAGAAAATATAAACACACAAGTAGCCTCTCTCTTTAGGATAATCATCAACATGCTACTTTTGGCATATGGAGAAGATTCTGAATTATTTTTAAATGTGACATCTCCCACTCATCCAAACAATTCTAAAACTGACTCTGATCTACAAAGATTAAATTCTTTTACCTTTAGGGCTGAAATTATAGTTTGCTCAGCTGCTGGTGGGAATGAGCTCTGACTGGAAACCACCTAGGACAAATCCAGTTATATTTTGAGTAAGTTACCTTAGTAACTTGCATTAGTATTAAATGTATTTATAAAATACATTAGTATTTTATAAATACTAATGTATTTATAAAATACATTAGTATTTTATAAATACTAATTTTGATCATAACATGATAAAACTGTTTTCACATTATCATTACTTTAGAGTAGCATCTCACACATGTTTTAAAAGTCCATTAGTATGCAGTAGGTAGGACAGGTTTTAAAATGTTTTCCTGTATAAAGCAATTATCTACTTAAAATAATTAAAACATTAAGAATTTTAAAAGCTAGCTTTCCTTAATGATATAGTTTTAACTTGAAAAGATCAGTTTAAAGCCATCTTTATTTATTTTTTAAAAAATCACCTTTTCTAAGTTGACTATAATTTTTAACAAGTCAAATGTCAATTGTTTCCCTTTCTACAAATCAATACCAACACTATGAAAATTCTGAAAGTATCAATGAAGACATTTAAATCATTGCTCAAAATTTTAAGTAAATGGAAAATATACTTACAAGTAAGTCATTACAAGTATTCTAAAATACCGTCTAGCATATAAAAGCTCATACTAGAGGTCAAGTTTTTAGGAATATCAACTAACCATTGGCTTCTTCATGTCTTCTATCTCCCTACTTACCAAATATTTTGAAAATCATTAGTAAACACAAGTGACTCAAGAATCAAAGATGGGGTTGAAAATGTTGCTTTCCTAATACTTAGTTATGTTTATAGTTCATTTTAGACATGGCAAACAAGTTAAAGTTTAGTCATTTTTTTAAAAAGTGTCAGTAGAACAATAGCAAAATGTTTTTTCTACTCACAAGTAGTCTTCAGTGATTATATATCATAAGATTATATATCACTGTTTTAAATGCATCTTCTCCCTCATTTTGGGGGGCAAAGATAGAAGCTTTCTGACATGTTAGGGAGCTTATGAGTTCTTATATTGTTACTGCCTTTGCTATAATTTGCTACCACCCATATGTATCAAATTATGTTATTATAGGTATAAAATACATATAATTTACCCTTAAATCAATTGTTCAATAAACTTGACTATATCAAGCAACCCTGAGTACCTCATGTATTTTAAACTAACTGTACAGGCAAATAATAAAGGCCAGGATCGAAGACTGTTTAGAAAGAGTTCAGTCCTCAGCTTAGTTTACAATCACATTTTCACTGTATTCCTTGGCAAAAAACTAAATAATAATTCATGACTGTCTAAATTCGAGGCAAGAAGAAAGAACTTGAAATTAAGTCAATAGAGCTTAATTAAAATAAAGGTTACCTTTGTTACAGATTGGTGCAGCTTATACAGTGAATTTACTACTGCCACATTTCTTCTCTGTCCTTCGGTAAGAGGTCCAATCACCTGACTTGCATCCCCTTGTGTGGAGAGCTGTAAGAATTCAACACAAAAAGACATTACCAAAATGACAGCTCATATTTAACTAGGGGGAAGCTTACGGTCCTCTGACAAAGCGAATGCTAACTGAAAATATTCAAGTCAAGCTCTGGACTTCAGGCATAGCCAGGAACCTCTGCAGAGATAACATGATGAGCCTAGAAGCCCAATTAGTCTCACACAGGAAGAACACCCTTCATCAGTCCTTCATAGCTGGTGGACTCCTCAGGCAAGTGTGACCAAAAAGTCCAGGATGTGCTGTTATTCTGATACATCAGCATAGTGTTTCTGAGGAACACCTTCTGCCAACCATCTTTTTCTCTATTCAAAAACTCAGAGAAAAAAAAAAAACCCATCCCTCCAAAAAAAGAAAAAAGAAAGGAGAGAGAGTGGGAGTATTAAAAATAAACCTACATCCTATTTGACATTTGACAGTCATAATAGTCTAATGAAATGAGAGACAAACAGAGAGCACTGCACTCTTTATTTTCTAGATTAAAAAGAAAGTTGTGCAGGATTATACTGTGTATGGATGATCAGTAGAAGTGGTACTGCTGCTGCTAAGTTGCTTCAGATGTATCTGACTGTGTGCGACCCCATAGATGGCAGCCTACCAGGCTCCTCCATCCCTGGGGTTTTCCAGGCAAGAACACTGGAGTGGGTTGCCATTTCCTTCTCCAATAGAAGTGGTACTAATACATGCATATTAGGGAAAAGGACATGAAATTTTTATCAAATCAAATCTAAAACTATTATAGTCCCATTTAAGAAAAAAGCTCAAGTATAACCTTTCTCATATTAATCAGATTTTAATCCAATCCTCTTTAACAATTATTAAAGGTCAATTAAACTTGATTATGAAAATAAAACATGAGGAAATAAGTATATAGGTGGATGCACATATCAAATATGAAAAACTGACCTTTTAGGAAACAGATGAAACTAAGAGCATCTTCCCTTTGTTAAAGTGTGACAAGTAAAATATGAGTGAAAGAAATACTATTGTTCTTTCTATTCTCTTTGATACTCACATATACATTTTCAAAATTAAATTCAATTCCCACTTTTTCAATTCCTACTTATGGCAATAATATTCAATTTCAAAATATAAAAACTCCAATTAGAATAAAGAGAATGATCCTTCATTAAAGTTTTAATCCATGATGACGGTTTAAGTCAACATAAAGCTTTCTGACATTAGGTTAAATAATTTCAACTTATTTTGCCTTTCCTCATGGACAAATAGTTACCAAATTATAATCAAGTTGTTTCCTAAACAGTCATTTGTAAGTTGATGGGTTGAAAGAAAAAAAATGTCATATTTTCCCTATAGAAACCATGTTAAAAACCAATGGTTAGACCTCAGATGAACTCACATAGTCCAGTTTAATCTATAGTGTGGTGAACTAATACTAGCAGAAGCTCTGGGCTCCCAGAAGAAGGCAGATGATGGGCTCCATGCTATGGCGAGGGTAAGGGAAGGCACCCAAAACCACTGTGGAGACTTCAGTGGCAGTGGCATTAATGGTTACAATAGAGTCGGGGGGTTAGATGCTAAATATGTATTTGATTATAACAGGCATTTAAAATCTGTGAGTTCTAGCTCTACACTTTTAAAACTCCAATGTCTCTTCTCTTGAGATTTTCTCCAAAGAATTTTGAAATACAAAGAAATGGGAAAAGAATTTCTCTGATGTTATCCTATTCCCACTTATTGTATGTTTTCCATATTTAATAAAGAGGCTCACGGCTAGAAATGGATGGAGACCATTTCATTACTACTAAGACCTAATCATACTTATAGGGTTTAAAAATAGAGAGAGGCCCACTTTACACCTATTAGGATGCTTTAACAAAAAAAGACAGATAATAACAAATGTTGGCCATGAAATTGGAAACTCGTATGTATTGATAGTGGGAATTTAAAATGGAACAGAGGCTCTGGAAAACAGCCTGGCCATTCCTCAAAGGTAAACCGAAGTGAAAACATACCCAGCAATTCAACTCTTAGATATATATATATATACACTGAGAAATAAAAAGTACATTCACACAAAAATGTGTACACAGCTCTTCACAGAATCATTATTCCATAGCATAACAGTCTCAAAATGCAAAAAACAAAAATGTCAACTAGAGATGGATAAATAAGATATAGAATATCCATACAATGGAACATCCCTCAGCAAAAAAAAGAAAAAAATTAGTGCAACTAAATATTAGTCCCTAGCTAAGTAGAGCACCTGGGTTTCCCTCCAGCACCACTCCTGTCTAATCTTTTGGGGGAAAGTAATTTCAAACTTACAAAATGTTATAAAAATAAATAGTGTTAGGAACACACATTTATGCTTTACTCAGATTTACCTGTTGCTAACATTTTATCTCATTTGCTTTATTATCTGTAGTCTCTTTCCCCCTTTCATACACATATACACACATGTGTGAGCATAATTTTTTTCTGAATCATACATACATTATGGCCCTTTGTCTCTAAGAATTTTTATTTTCTAAGCATAGTAATATTCTACTATAAAAGCTTAGTTCAGTCATCAATTTCTTAAACTCACAATGATACAATTCTTCTATCTGTAATCTGCCATGTTTTCAAGAAATTCTGGTTTCTTTTAGTGAGAAGTGGTATTAGAGACCAAGATCTGGGCCCTGGGTGTGTTCGTTGCTACTTACTGCTGCAATAACTCTTAATTCAATATTTACAAAAAATGATTATTTGAATACCCTGGACTCTTACTTAGGCTCTTGTCTTCTTCTTCGTCAGGTTATAAGAACTATATAGTAAATTCCCATATACTGATAAACTAGACTTCACAATTAACATTCTACAATTTGCTTTATATCACGTGTGCATGCTAAATTGTTTCAGTTGTGTCTAATTCTTGGTGACCCTTTGTCCATGGGATTCTCCAGGCAAGAATACTGGAGTGGGTTGCTGTACCCTCCTTCAAAAGGTACCTCCCCAACCCAGGAACTGAATCCGCATCTCAGGCATTGGCAGGCAGGTTCTTTACCACTTCCCTGGTGGCTCAGATGGTAAAAGCATCTGCCTACAACTCAGGAGACCTGGGTTTGATCCCTGGGTCGGGAAGATCCCCTGGAGAAGGAAATGGCAACCCACTTCAGTACTCTTGCCTTGAAAATCCCATGGATGGAGGAGCCTGGTAGGCTACAAGTCCATGGGGTCGCAAAGAGTCGGACACGACTGAGTGACTTCACTTTCACTTTTCTTTACCACTAGTGCCACCTGGTAAGTCCTTTATATCACATACCTATCACCTATCCTCAACTCATTTTTAGGTATCAGTATACTTCACCCCTAAACACTCATTCATGCATATAATTAATTGGCATTCAATACTTACTTTCAGGTTTCTTTTTACTTTTAAGGTAAAATTTATATAATGTAATGTCATTAGTTTTAATAAATTGTTTTATTTGTGTAACTCTAACCACATCACTCCAGGAGGGTCTTTCATCCCAATTTCCACTCAACGCCACTCTTCTGGTTTGGTAAGTCTTAACTTTTAAGTGGGGCTACATTCACAGACAATATGGAAGGATACCTTTACTGGGTTCCAAAGATATATTTCACATATCAGCCAGTCTTTTACCAGCTCCTGCTACCTTCTGTGTATTCTTCTTGGTGAAATATTTTATTTTTACTAACACATATTATTTTCAAAACCACTAAAAGTAATGAACAACTTTTTTCTAACATTTTGTTATGAACACTTAAAGACTTGTACAATGAACACCAATATACTAATTAGATTCTATAACAGCATTTTATAAACTTGCTTATCTTATTCATGTCTCTATCCATTTTATATATTTGATGCATCTCAGAACAACTTATAGGCATCATTATATTTGTTACCAATGACTTCATCTGAGTGATCAGTTTGTGAATATAAGTAAAAAACTTCTTTCAGCATAGTATTACTGGCTTTCATCCATTTTTGTTCCTATCAATGGCTATGTGCTATTCCACTATATGAATTTATCTGATTTTATTTTACCCATTCTCTTACTGTTTCTAAAATGTTTGCAATAAAATGAACTAGACTTAGGAAGGTGGCTCACTGGTAAAGAATCCCCCTGCAATGTGGGAGACGCGAGGTCAGATTTGACCCCTAGGTCAGGAAGATCCTCTGGAGAAGGAAATGGCAAGAATACTGCAGTATTCTTGAGATCTATGGACAGAGATCCCACGGACAGAGGAGGGACAGAGGAGCCTGGTAGGCTACAGTCCATGGGGCTGCAGAGTTGGACATGAGTTAGCAACTACATAACAACCGACTTAAGGCATCTAGATGTTATTTCCACCACTTGCTAGCTCAATATATGGCTTCAATTCTTCACTGTAACATGAAACCAACAATCTAGTCAACACCAAAGTATGCTTTGTAAACTGTAAAGTGTCTTAGCAATGAAAGGCATTACCATTTTTATCTCCAGATAATTCCGTCTTGTTCTCATCTCCTTCTCACCTCTCCTTTGCTTAGTCTTTTCCTCCACAATCCACTCCTCCAAGCTCTACCTATCTCAGTACTGGCAAGGGACCACAGGCACACAGTAGGACTGAGGAATCAGAACCAAAAGTCAATGAAACTGTCTGGAGGTACAGACTGAATTACTCTGGCTCCTTTTTGGTTGTGGTAACAAAGTATCTTGTACAAAGTAGGCATTCTCTATTTCAGAAGCCTCCACTCATGTTAAGCCTTTTTAACTTTCATTGTTTCAAACTATTTCCTTCAGGTGATCTCCTTAAAACTCACTTTTCAGGAATTCATATAGATGCTCAGCATGTAGAAGATGCTTGTTAGGTATCTGCTGAACAACTGAAGGGTCAGAGTAATGATTTCTCACTGTTGCTTTTTCAAAGTCCACCTTATTTGAGGTGAATAAAATCATATGGAGGTCCAAAAACACCATTTTGGCTGTGAAGCATTAGGAATTAGGGAACTAGAAAGGTAAACACAGTAAAAGAGTCAATATTCTAAACTATAAGAAATGTACATACCAATGCATTGACTTACACTACTTAATACAGCCTGGAATGATGCAAGAAAGCAAAAGAGCAGCATCTGAGTTTTAAAAATCACATACACACATGGAAAGAAAGGGAATTCAAAGGCTATAGGAATTTTTAATAAATAAAACGATTCCTATGTGCTAATGATAAGATTATTTCTTGTTAATTATCTGAAGAAAATATTTTTCAGAAATTCTTTAATATGCTCACTAGGAACTCTGTGTGAATTCAATGTGTGAGAAACAACTGAGATGGAAGTGCTGAAACAATGATAAGTTAACATGAAGAATATTTTTATATAATTTTTAACCTATGGACGAAATGATCCCAAGACAGCCCCTCTATGATCACAGTTGAGGGCTACAAGTAAAAGAAAGAAAACTGGCAATTCAAGAGATGAGTTGGATGAGAGCTTTAAATTTCTTTCACATAATGTACTCTTTTGGGGAATTATAATGTTGGTGACTTAGAAGAATGTCTAAAAATAACAAGAAAATATATTATGGATTAGTTATGAATTTCATACAGCTAAGTTACTTTCCAGATATTCTATTGTTCTAGTGTTCTTTTCATCTGTAATTTCTATTACGCTAAAGATATGTCAAGGGTTCAGGATAACTTTCTTTTTAAATGTGGATTTGGTAACCTACACTAGTTTTTCTGAAAGCGGTGAATGTACTTGGATTACAACTACCGAATTTAAATTTTAATGTGAAATTTATATTAAAACAAATTCTCAAATTCTCTTGAATTTGCCTTTTATCCAATTTTGTAGTTCACAGCACAAAAACATTTTTTTTTAATTACACACAAAAAGACAAATATCATATGCTATTGCTTATGTGGAATCCATTTTTTATGGGTACAAATGAACTTATCTACAAAATAGAAATATAGTCACAGAGGCAGAAAACAAACTTATAGTTACCAGGAAGAAAATGGAGAAGGGATAAAATGGAAGACTGGGACAGACATAGAAACACTACTACATATAAATTAGATAACTAATAAACAGCTACTGTATAGCAAAAGGAGCTCCACTTGATGTTCTGTAATGAATTGTAAGGAAAAGAATCTTAAAAGAGTGAATATAGGTATATAAGCAAAACTGATTCACTTTGCTGTATACCTGAAACAAACACAAAAACTATACCTAATAAAAAAATTTTTAAAAAAAGGAAAAAAAAAAACTCACAAAAGGCAAAGTATTATTACTACTGTTACTTTCAACAAAAATAATGGAGTGTATAAAGGACAAATATCTAGCTCTCAGATTGTCACTCCTCACTTCCACACAGAGAAGACATCACCAATTAACTGTGGTCCTGCTATGGCCTTGTAACACCATGTTCCAGCCAGTCACTATAGATCTCTTAGACACAGGAGATGAAATCTATCTGTAATCCCTGAGTGACGTCATATCAGTTTTTCTGGACATATGGAACGTGAGTCTAAGTGTATCCTATGGTTCATCTAAACACTTTTGAGGTCAAGAGATGCTGATGAGCAATATATTCCAAGAGTCTCAAAACTGCTGTGCCCCTTCATAGCCCACTATTAGAAATGCATCCTAAGAAAATAATAAAGCTATATGCAAAAGGATGATGTTATTTATAAAACAGAGAAACTAGAAAGCCCTACATGTCTAAGAACAAGAGAATAGTTGGGTATATCAAGCAATTCACAAGCTAGAAAAAATAACAATGGAAGATGTAGTGCTAACTGTATAAAACAAACAAAAACAAAAATTTGTCTGTGTAGCAGTTTTCTCTCACAAACACACACACACACAAACTGAAAAGAAATAAAGCAAAAATGTTAAACAGTAGTATGAGGGATTATATAATGTGTAAGGTTACCATACACTAGTAAAACACACTATGGAATTTCATAGAGTATCTAAAAGCTTAATTTACAGAACACACTTCAAAATTGTCACACAATTTCCTCCATTGTAAAAACAAAAGATGTACAATTCCATTCCTGAAAGATTTAATATAAGAAAATAAACTGCTTTGGTTACTGCTTACTTCCACAGAAGGATTTTGGGAAAGATAATCTCATTTGATCTACTTATCTGTGAGGCAGATTAAAATAACTAATTTTTATTTATATTTACTTATCAAATGCTTTCATTGTAATTACCTGGTTTAGAGTAAAGAAGAATCATAATTAAATATCACTAAGCTTATTATAACATGCCAATTATCTTATTAAAAATCTATACACAGATGCAATTCACAATTAAATTATCTAACATCCCTAATACTACATAGTTTGTAATATATTAGAAACTGCATTGTATTTGAAATTCAGAGATAGGACATGTTTCTGCAATGTATACAGCAAAGGACAAATCCACAGGTTTACACAGCAATTCTTCATTTTCCTGGCATGTCAACCTAACTGAACTTGTTTGACAAATAAAATTAATTTTCTTAGATGTTAAAACTATCAGAAAATATTTTCATGAAAATCTTGCTACACTGTCCATCAACACTTTCTGGTTTCATAAATAAGATGGGAGCATATACCGTAAGAAGGCAAATTCTACTTTCCCTTTCTGTATGTTCACTAGTGACTGGTAGTTTTGTGCTATTACACATCTTTGTTTTAAAAGTGATTCTATCATATCTTCACAGTGTCTATATGGCTGCTTGTCTCTTCACTCATTAAACGGCTTTTTAGGCTATTACATATTTTGAGATTTTGTGTTTCTTTTTCCTTTTAATTTGATGATTTTACAAATCCTTCTCTTACTCTTAAGATGTAAGTTTCCTTTTTTGATCCTCTCTCCCCTCCTCTTGGTTTAACTTGCTTTAAATTAGGAAGCAAGAGGACAGACTACATGCAAACTGGGAGACTTCTCCATGAAGTAAGTTTATACTTTAGTGCATGAACACTGTGACATCAATTCTAGAAGTTCAGAGGATGGTTTTAGTTCTTTCCTGGTTCTTATATTTCAGACTACTGAATTTCTCAAATATTTGACTACTTGATTAAAAAAAAAAAACAGTTGTTACTACACATCTGTTTAGCGAAAAATAAAGACAAGTCCATTCAACTACAGGATAGATTCAATGGTAATGTTACATCGTGACATCAGACTAGAACGTCACACAGATCTGATAGTAAAGAAATGACAACTTGAGATGGGTTCCCTTTTGGACAGTTAACATAAACTAAAAGCTGGAAGTCAAATCTTGTTTACAGATGAGTAAAACCAGCACACAGGAATCAACCATAGCTTTGGAATTCAAAGCTGCATTGCTCAGACACCCTGGATTACTTTAAGACCCTTTGACCACTCCACTTTTCTCATCAACTTCCTCTAGATCTGCTCCCACGCTCCTGTCCTTTAAGTCAAAACCTCCACCCAGCACGTGGGATTTGGTAACTACAGCGGGTCGGGAAGACAAACACAATTTGCTAGGAATGGATCACTTGAAACTTTTACTTTATTTTTCTTCAAAGAACCTTATGCTTTTGAACAACAGATGGAGTTTCCACCTACCCATGCCCAATCACTGGCTCCTAAAGCACTGGCTTTGTTAATTAAATTTAGAGTTATAAGTCTTTATATTTTTAATTCTTTGAAGTAGAGAAAACGGTTTACTGTCAGTTATACTGAGCTTTTTTCATTTTCCAATAATAAATACTAAGACTAATTTATTAATCGACAGAAAACCTCTTTGAATATATAAAGTATAGAGAATAAAATCTCTTTGATTTACGGTAGTTTAGGTTTAGTACAGACTGAAATTCAAACCATAAAATTTCTAATAAAATTTATTACCCTTAGTGAAGTCACTCAGTCGTGTCTGACTCTTTGAGACCCCATGTACTGTAGACTACCAGGCTCCTCAGCCCATGGAATTTTCCAGGCAAGAGTACTGGAGTGGGTTGCCATTTCCTTCTCCAGGGGATCTTCCCAACCCAGGGATTGAACCTGGGTCTCCTGCACTGCAGGCAGACACTTTACCATCTGAACCACCAGGGAAGCCCCTTATTATTACCCTTAGAGATACAGAAAAACTAAAATTTCAGGATCCAACTATTAAGACCTAAGCTAGTCAATATGATTTTTTAAAATAATTAGTTGTTTATTTATTTGTATATTATAGACTACTACTTTCACAGTTTTTGAGAGATATAAAGTCTAAAGTAATTAAACCTATAATGTTATATGCATTATTAATTTTCATAGCAAGAAGTTCTTTATATGGTCTACAGATAACTTTCAATTTAACCAAAGTCTTAATAGTAAAAAAAATTGTATTACTGAGCTCCAAGCTAATGAGGCTCTCTCTGATTATTAATCTTAATAGCAGTGTTTATAATGTCAAACCAGAAAAAAAAAAGTTTAATTACCTGACTGAGGTAATTACATTTACTGTGATCAATGATACAGTTAGAATTCATCTTACTATGAACTTTCATATGACTTTTTGTTTTTTATTCTGTTTACTTTTCAGCATTTTACTGAACTGGTACTTGTCTTTATATCCATTTTTTCCATCAATTATCTCTGAAGATACACATTCTATTTCTATTTTTTCAGTGGCCATAATTAAGCTGTTAAAATTCATGCTCAACTTAGGTCAAAGTATCTATAGCTTTATAGTCCTCCCGAATAACACAAGCATTTTAGAATGCTTTCAAACTCATTATCTCCTCATCACTATAAACTTTAATGTGAATTTGTATTTTAGGGGGTTTGTTTCCAAGTCCCGAATTAACCACTACTGTTTCTCATTTTATGCAACTAGGACTTAGATTTACCTATATAATTACCAAGTGTGCCTACTATTCCTCTTGCATTTCAAACTTTCCTTTAGAGTTAGATTTCCTCCTTCAGTGTTCAACCATTACAGGGCTTCCCTCTCACTCAGAGGGAAAACAATAAACAACAGAACTACTGTATGATTCAGCAATCTGAAGAAAAAGTAATCACTATCTGGAAAAGACATATGCACCACAGTGTTCATTGCAGCATTATTTACACTATCCAAGACGTGGAAACCACGTAAGGGTCCATGGACAAATCAATGGATAAAGGAAATGTGGTGCGTACGTATAATGGAACATCATTCAACCACAAAAAAAGGAGGACATCCTAACATGTATGACAACATGGATGGACTTTGAGGGCATTATGCTAAGTAAAATAAGTCAGAGAGAGAAAAACAAATACCGCATGATTTCACTTATACGTAGAATCAAAAAACAAAACAAAACAAATTCACAGATACAAAGAACAGACTGGTGGTTGCTAGAGATGAGGTGTAAGGGATGTGGTAAATAGGTAAAGACTATCAAGATGTAAAAACTTCCAGTTATAAGGTAACTAAGTCTAGAGATCTAATGTACACTAGGGGGACTACAGCTAACAAAACTGGGTTGTATTAGTTCAGTTTAGTCACTCAGTCCTGTCCCACTCTTTGCAACCCCATGGACTGGAGCACGCCAGCCTTCCCCATGCATCCCCAGCTCCCAGAGTTTACTCAGACTCAAGTCCATTGAGTCAGTGATGCCATCCAACTATCTCATCCTGTCGTCCCCTTTTCTTCCCACCTTCAGTCTTTCCCAGCATCAGGGTCTTTGCAAATGAGTCAGTTCTTCGCATCAGGTGGCCAAATTACTGGAGTTTTAGCTTTAGCATCAGTCCTTCCAATGAATATTCAGGACTGATTTCCTTTAGGATGGACTGGTTGGATCTCCTTACAGTCCAAGGGACTGTCAAGAGTCTTTTCATATACCACAGTTCAAAAGCATCAATTCTTCGGCACTCCGCTTTCTTTATAGTCCAACTCTCATATCATACATGACTATTGGAAAAACCATAGCTTTCACTAGATGGACCTTGGTTGGCAAAGTAATGTCTCTGCTTTTTAATATGCTGTCTAGGTTGGTCACAGCTTTTCTTCCAAGAAGCAAGTGTCTTTTAATTTCATGGCTGCAATTACCATCTGCAGTGATTTTGGAGCCCAAAAAGATAAAGTCTGACACTGTTTCCACTGCTTCCCCATTTATTTCCCATGAAGTGATGGGACCAGATGCCATGATCTTAGTTTTCTGAATGTTGAGTTTTAAGCCAACTCTTTCACTTTCATCAAGAGGCTCTTTAGTTCTTCACTTTCTGCCATAAGAATGGTGTCATCTGCATATCTGAGGTTATTGATATTCCCCAGCAGTCTTATTTCCAGCTTGTGTTCATCCATTCCAGCATTTCACATGATGTACTCTGCATAAAAGTTAAACAAGCAGGGTGACAATATACAGCTTTGACGTACTCATTTCCCAATTTGAAACCAGTCTGTTCTCCATGTCCAGTTCTAACTGTTGCTTCTTGACCTGCAAACAGATTTCTTAGGAGGGAGGTCAGGTGGTCTGGTACTCCCATCTCTTGAAGAATTTTCCACAGTTTGTTGTGATCCACACAGTCAAAGGCTTTGGCATATCAATAAAACAGAAATAGATGTTTTTCTGGAACTATTGCTTTTTCGATGATCCAATGGATGCTGGCAATTTGGTCTCTTGATTCCTCTGGCTCTTCTAAATCCAGATTGAACATCTGGAAGTTCATAGCTCATGTACTATTGAAGCCTGGCTTGGAGAATTTTGAGCATTACTTTACTACCGTGTGAGATGAGTGCAACTGTGTGGTAGTTTGAGCATTCTTTGGCATTGCCTTTCTTTGGGATTGGAATGAAAACTGACCTTTCCCAGTCCTGTGGCCACTGCTGAGTTTTCCACATTTGCTGGCATACTGGGTGCAGCACTTTCACAGCATCATCTTTCAGGATTTGAAATAGCTCAACTGGAATTCCATCACCTCCACTAGCTTTGTTTGTAGTGATGTTTCCTAAGGACCACTTGACTTTGCATTCCAGGATGTCTGGCTCTAGGTGAGTGATCACACCATCATGGTTATCTGAGTCACGAAGATCTTTTTTGTACAGTTCTTCTGTGTATTCTTGCCACCTTTTCTTAATATCTTCTGCTTCTGTTAGGTCCATATCATTTCTGTCCTTTACTGTGCCCATCTTTGTAGGAAATGTTCCCTTGGTATCTCTAACTTTCTTGAAGAGATCTCTAGTCTTTCCCATTCTGTTGTTTTCCTCTATTTCTTTGCACTGATTGCTGAGGAAGGCTTTCTATCTCTCCTTGCTATTCTTTAGAACTCTGCATTCAAATGGGTATATCTTTCCTTTTCTCCTTTGCCTTTAGCTTCTCTTCTTTTCTCAGCTATTTGTAAGGCCGCCTCAGACAATCACTTTGCCTTTTTGTATTTCTGTTTTCTTGGGGATGGTCTTGATCACTACCTCCTGTACAATGTCAGGAACCTCCATCCATAGTTCTTCAGGCACTCTATATATGAGATCTAATCCCTTGAATCTATTTGTCAGTTCCACTGTATAATCATAAGGGATTTGATTTAGGTCATACCTGAATGTGGTGGGTTTTTTGTTGCTAAAAGGATAAATCTTCAAAGTTCCCATCAAAAGAAAAAATTACATTCTGCTCCTTAAAATAACATAATGTTACGTGTCAATTATATCCCAATACATATATACATGGTATCTTAAAAATGTAATGCACATTACTAGCATCCAAGTAGGGAGATTAGGCAATTGGTGATTAAAAAAGAAAAGTTAATGAACTCTCTTTTTCTTGCTAAGTTCCCACTCTCTTGTTACGTGTCACTTATATCCCAATACATATATACATGGTATCTTAAAAATGTAATGCACATTACTAGCATCCAAGTAGGGAGATTAGGCAATTGGTGATTAAAAAAGAAAAGTTAATGAACTCTCTTTTTCTTGCTAAGTTCCCACTCTCACTTTGTGATAGATGGCATAATTGGCCCCAATCCTTCATCTCTTTCTGCATCCACATCCTGTGCTGTCTGAATCTGCACCTTGGCTGGGTTGCTTTGGTAAGCCAGACTTCTGCGGCTCCTTTCTTGTGCCTCTGCCTTCACCATGAGATCAAGCTCAGAAAAGCCTGCTGCAGGATCAGAGATGTGAACAACAGAGGATTGACTATGGTTAAAGCCAGCCTGATCAGCAGCCAGCCTGGTCTGGAGTAAACCCAGCCAAAACTGGCAAAGCCATCTAGCTGCCCCTCATTGGTCCCAGGACATGTGAGCAGTAAATGCTTCCTGCATGCCACTCAGATTCTGTGGCTGTCTATCCTACAGCATTTTTGTGGCAACAGATAATGCAGACTTTCAGACTTTAAGTGACAACTGAGTTGCTTACTTTCTCCTGAAAATATTTCCTAATTACAATAACCATTACTTGATATTTGTCTCTGTCTTCACCATGGCTGACTAAATCTTAGACAACTTGACCATTTATTACTGATCTGCCACAGTCCCAGAAACAAGGTCTTACAAGTCTGAGAAGCAGGTCAGAAAGCTACCTTAAAGAAAAGAAGTCCAACGTGAGAACAGAGGTAGAAAAGAGCGGAAAGCTGTCTAAAGAATCAAATGAGTAAGAAGCCCAAAGGGATCAGTGTATTTGTATCACAGCTAAACTGTATTTGGTCGAAGAGAATCTACTGGTATGTTTCCTGTTGGCACATAATATGAAAACTCTCAACTAAGTGATTTTCTATTTTAAAAAATCTTTTGCTTGAATGTTAATAACATAGGCTACTACCATATGAAGGCTATATGGACAGTACCCAGGTATGTCATCCTTTTAAAACTGAAATAGTCAAACTCCTATGCTTCTGTATCATGTAGGCTTTCTTTCATTATAAGAATGTCAAGTCTCCAAAAAAGTTATTAACTATACAAAGAATAAAGCATATATTTATAAAGCTTTTAAAAAACCGTACTGCCATCTAGAGCTACGGACCTCATCATACACAACTACTGACCTGCACTGAAGCTGAAACCGCCCCTTAAATGTCATTCCTATTACTGTTTCAAATGGTCTGCAGCTTAATTAAATGCCAATCTACTTTTTTACACTTTATAACATTTGACATTTACACTAAGATTCTACATGTCATTTTTTAAAACCATCAGATAATAGTTATCATTGGAAAATGCCCTAACAATTTACCTTTTAAAAAGAATGTTTGCCTGTAATTTTGTTATCACAATAGCTTGTAAGTCTATAAATTATCAAGGTGCCATAAAAATTTCTTGTATACTAATATTCTAATTACCTTTAAACATATCATTGATTCAAACTTGTAATAGCAAGGTCTAATGAGATGTGTATAAGAGACAGGGATTATATAAACATATCATTGATTCAAACTTGTAATAGCAAGGTCTAATGACATTTTCTACTAATGGTCACACTTCAGACCTACATAAATTATCACTATATTACCATTAAATAATCAATTTGTTCAACTCAATCATAAGATATTATAATATAAACATCTACAGGTATGTGTATATTTGGAACATAAAATTCTACTTAGCTTAATAAATTAATTATAACTTCACAACTGCTGTCAAGACAAATAAGAATTTTTAAATGAAGATAATCTAAAACACTGATCTCATTTTCATAAAAGAATACCTTAAAGGCTGATATTCACAGGACATATACTAAATCAAATATATGTGAAAGGAACTAAACCCCATGACCTATAACTCACATATGAGAATTCAAGGCTAAATCCTTGTTATTTCTAAATTAAATAACTACATTATCTAAATATCTGCTATAGTCTGAATGCTTGTAATTCCTCACCCATATGTTAAAGGGCTTCCCAGGTGGTGCAGCAATAAAGAATCCGCCTGTCAATACTGGAGACGTGGGTTTGATCCCTGGGTCAGGAAGATCCCTAGAGTAGGAAATGGCAAGCCACTTCAGTATTCTCGCCTGGACAATTCCATGGACAGAGGAGCTTGGTGGGCTAAAGTCCATCCAAGGTGTGTCAGAGAGTCACAGTTGACTGACTAAGCACCCACGCAATTCATATGTTGAAACCTAACACCCAAGGTGGTGATATTTACAGGAGGTGGAGTCTTTGAAGACTTCCGCGGTGGCTCAGATGGTAAAGCGTCTGCCTACAATGCAGGAGATGTGGGTTCAATCCCTGGGTTGGCAAGATGCTCTGGAGAAGGAAATGGCAACCCACTCCAGTACTCTTACCTGGAAAATCCCATGGACTGGTAGGCTACAGTCCATGGGGTCACAAAGAGTCAGACACAACTGAGCGACTTTGAGAAGTGACTAGGACTTGAAGGCAGAGCAGTCATGAATGGGATTAGTGACCTTATAAAAGAGGCTTCAGAAAGCCACCTTTGCCCTTTCCACCCTGTGAGCTTACAGAAGAAAGACAGGCATCTATGAATCAGGAAGGGGCTCTCAACATATACCAAATCTGCTGGTGCCTTGATCTTGGACTTGCCAGCCTCCAAAACTGTGAGAAATAAACTGCTGTTGTCTATAAGTCACCCAGTTTATGGCATTTTGTTATAGCAGGCCAAAAGGCCTAAGACACTATCCATTAAGAATGAAGAAATAAACTATGATACATAAGCATACTATGCATGTATTGGTTTGGCCAAAAGGTCCATTCAGGGTTTTTTCACACGATGTAACAAACATTTGGGAAAAACCAAAATGAATATTTTGGCCAACTCAATGTTAAAACAGTAGATACAGATCTCTATGTTATATTGCAAAGTAAATAAGTAAATCACAAAATAATACTTAAGTAAAAAAGAAAGATATATTTGTGTTGTGGTACAAGAGAGTTTTAGCTCAGTCTAGATTCAAACTTGAGTCTGATGCTAGTTTTAAGACTTGCTAGCTGGCATTGTTTTTTTAGCAGTTTATAGTGGGCAGGCTACAAAGCTTTCTCAGCCTCAATTTCCACATTTTTCTGTGGCAGATACTTTCATTTCAAGGGTTGTTGTAAAATAAATGGCACAATTCAAGCCACTATAGATACTTTCAAGGGTTGCTGTAAAATAAATGGCACAATCCAAGACACTGTAGATGTTTAATAATGGCAGCTATTTTTACGGCCCTATGCTAACTAAAAAATGAATTCTCTGGTACCATTTAAGAGTCAGAAAATAGGATGTAAGAAATTGTCCCTATAGAACTTTAGGTTCTTATAACACATAACTCTGGTGATTAGTAAAAAAGAAGGCTTAAAAAAATAACACATGTGTAATAATAAAAAAAATTTCATATTATTATAAGCAAATACATGTATTATGCATATAATCCATACATGATATATTCTATTATATCCTAAAACATTCAAATGATAAGGTTGAAAAGAAACAACACATAGCTTTTTTAGGTATATGGAGGAATATATCCAAATACACATAGTAAGTTTAGATAACCATAAGGATGATCCACAGAAAGGACCAACTTGAGAAATCATTTTATGATTTTTTCTCCTGTTGTGAATTAAGGCTATGGTTAAGCATACTAAAATGTTCTGATAGCCAAGAAACTTCCACAACTAACCTTTAAGAAAATAAACTTAGGATCCTGGAAAGCTGTTCATTTTACATTACAAGTTTTGTATTTTCAAGTCACCCTTTTTGGAAACACACTGTCATTAAAATTCTAGCTTTCCTTTATCTATCTCACCACTTAACCATTAATGATCTAATTTTTGTCTCTTTCAACGTTGTGGACTTGAGGCCTAAATATCTCATCTGTAAAAAGAATTTTCCCTTTATAGACTTAGTTATACTAAATTTCAAGTTAACATTTCCACTTATAGATATTCTACTTTAAAATCTGTTTCAATTTTTCTCCCACTAAAGATTTAATATTTGTCTATTTTCCACTAAATGTTTTCAGCAAAATAATTATAAAGATAAATATGGCAAGATCAAAGAATAAAACCTGTCAAATTTAAAAACACAGAGGACACAGACCATGCAATACAGATTATCAGTATGGTGAGCACAGCAGCTCAGTATGGACAGGACAGTGGGAAGGATGGCTTGTGTTTAAGAACATACACTTGGTTAAGATGACTTTCTTTTGTTTTACTGAGGGTGGAAACAATGCAAAGGACGTCCTCAAGTTCAAGGATAGGGTGAGTGGTTGAGAAAAATAAATTACTTAACTGAAATGCTGGGCTGGATGAAGCACAAGCTGGAAATAAGATTGCTGGGAGAAATATTAATAACCTCAAACATGCAGATGACACCACACTTATGGCAGAAAGTAAAGAAGAACTAAAGAGCCTCTTGAGGCAGTGAAAAAGCTGGCTTAAAACTCAACATTCAGAAAACTCAGATCATGGCATCTGGTCCCATCACTTCGTGGCAAATAGATGGGGAAACAGTGGGAACAGTGAAGAGACTTTATTTTGGGGGGACGTCAAAATCACTGCAGATGGTGACTGCAGCCATGAAATTAAAAGACGCTTGCTCCTTGGAAGAAAAGCCATGACCAACCTAGACAGCATATTAAAAAGCAGAGACATTACTTTGCCAACCAAGGTCTATCTAGTGAAAGCTATGGTTTTTCCAGTAGTCATGTATGGATATGAGAGTTGGACTATAAAGAAAGCGGAGCACCAAAGAATTGATGCTTTTGAACTGTGGTGTTGGAGAAGACTCTTGAGAGTCCCTTGGACAGCAAGGAGATCCAATCAGTCCATCCTAAAGGAAATCAGTCCATCCTAAAGGAAATCACTCCTGGGTATTCATTGGAAGGACTGATGCTGAAGCTGAAACTCCAATAATTTGGCCACCTGATGCGAAGAACTGACTCATTTGAAAAGACCCTGATACTGAGAATGATTGAAGGTGGGAGCAGAAGGGGATGACAGAGGATGAGATGGTTGGATGGCATTCACTGACTCAATGGACACGAGTTTGAGTAACCTCTGGGAGTTGGTGATGGACAGAGAAGTCCAGATTTTGTTCAATAGTAAATACTACAGTACTTAGTAAATACTAAGTAAACAGTAAATACTACACAATCCATAGTTGGTTGACTCCACTGAGGTAGAAGAGATGATAAGGAGGAACAACGAAAATGTTGTTATAAATTATATGTGGATTTTTTGATTGCAGGGAGTGTAGGTGCCTCAAACCCCCAAGTTGTTCAAGGGTCAACTATACTTCATGTTTCAAATGGAGCAGTAAGGGAGGCCACACAAAAATACCATGGTTGGCAATCCCTACAATGACAGTAGAGATCACATTTTGGCACATTCTCTAAAATTCTTCAATTAATGACAGTTAAAGATATACTACAGTCTTATTCCTTAGATTTCAATTAGCATACATACCTACTAGTTAAATATGTATACTTAATTTAAAACATTAATGTAGAGAATTAAGATTATGATTCAGTCATATAGCTATTATTTTAAATATATACAATCATCTGTCTCAAATAGAGTAATTTTGGAGTTAAACTTTCACGGTCTAGAAACTTTAGAAAGTAAATCAATATTTTTCTTTTACAGTTTAAGCACTTAACATCCTCCAATCATTTTCTAATGGTTCAACTTTATTTCACACTAGGTAACAGTACATAAATGATACCTGGAGTGAGTGACCACAGGAGAGGAAATTTGACCAATTTGAAATAATTATTAATATATTTAAAAATATACATAATTTAACTCATAATGTGAACTGAGAATGATTGAAGGTGGGAGCAGAAGGGGATGACAGAGGATGAGATGGTTGGATGGCATTCACTGACTCAATGGACACGAGTTTGAGTAACCTCTGGGAGTTGGTGATGGACAGAGAAGTCCAGATTTTGTTCAATAGTAAATACTACAGTACTTAGTAAATACTAAGTAAACAGTAAATACTACACAATCCATAGTTGGTTGACTCCACTGAGGTAGAAGAGATGATAAGGAGGAACAACGAAAATGTTGTTATAAATTATATGTGGATTTTTTGATTGCAGGGAGTGTAGGTGCCTCAAACCCCCAAGTTGTTCAAGGGTCAACTATACTTCATGTTTCAAATGGAGCAGTAAGGGAGGCCACACAAAAAAACCATGGTTGGCAATCCCTACAATGACAGTAGAGATCACATTTTGGCACATTCTCTAAAATTCTTCAATTAATGACAGTTAAAGATATACTACAGTCTTATTCCTTAGATTTCAATTAGCATACATACCTACTAGTTAAATATGTATACTTAATTTAAAACATTAATGTAGAGAATTAAGATTATGATTCAGTCATATAGCTATTATTTTAAATATATACAATCATCTGTCTCAAATAGAGTAATTTTGGAGTTAAACTTTCACGGTCTAGAAACTTTAGAAAGTAAATCAATATTTTTCTTTTACAGTTTAAGCACTTAACATCCTCCAATCATTTTCTAATGGTTCAACTTTATTTCACACTAGGTAACAGTACATAAATGATACCTGGAGTGAGTGACCACAGGAGAGGAAATTTGACCAATTTGAAATAATTATTAATATATTTAAAAATATACATAATTTAACTCATAATGTGGCACATAGATTTCTTAAAAAGTCTTACAAAATTTGCCTGCATTCTGTAAGTGTAGCAATGATAGGAGGGCCATTTTTAAATAGATTTAACACTTTTTTCTGATTTAAATTCATAAGAAAGTATCAAAATTTCACTTTAAAATTTTACAGTAAATTACTGTTCAGTCAATTCAATATTTATAATCAAGTATTGTATAATTAGTTACCTGAAACAAAATCAAGGTTTACAGAAGTGATTATCACTTACCAGTTGCTCTGATTTTACCCCATACAACTGGATGGTCTTTGCCACATTTTTTGATACAGCTAATGTGAGGTTTGAATCAACAGCAGCTACGTTTAGTTCACTGAAGAAAACAAAAACAGACTTTAGCAATACAACTTATCAACAAAGACAAGTATATAAACTTAGACCCATTAAATAACAAGGTGATTCTTTTTATAGATTTCCCTGGGTGCCTCTAAGAATTGATTGGATTGTTTTATTTTCCCTCCTAAATTCAGCATTAGGAAAAAGTGCCCTGAGATGGTTTGGTTAATGACCAGTTTCTCATTAATAAAAGCATGTCATGTGTGGGTTCAGGCTGTGATTAAGAAGAGTAAATTGTGTACAGATTTTTCAAGTAGCACTCTTGTTCATACTGATAAGTGCAATTAGAGACACTGCATATCACAGACATCTGCAAGGAAATGACAGCTCTTGAATGGAAATGATGACCTTGGAAGGACATAGGCTAAAAATATAAATTACATGATATATCAAGATACTAAGTTTCTGTAGAAATTATGCCAATTCATGTTATTTTGATAGCGTAGCTTTTTTATATCAAAAGCACAACAAGGATTTAAGTGGAAATTTTAAAAATCTAGATTCCTGAAGTATTTCTTTGCTATGTTTATTTTCAATTTTTTACACTTGGATTATTTGGGACACTTCAGCTGACTGCTCCAAAAAAAAGTATTTATAAAGACCATGTAAAGTATACCAGCAGTTAAAAACTGCATGAAAATGCATATACAAGTAGAAAGCAAGAAAAGTAATTACTGTCTCTGAAGTAGCAGAAAGAATCTTGGTATTTTCAAGATTCCCTTTATGAAGAAAGCGAAAGACTTTAACATTAGTGCTTACTATGTGCATCAAACGGGCTTCCCTGGTGGCTCAGAGGGTAAAGCATCTGCCTGCAATGCAGGAGACCTGGGTTCGATCCCTGGGTCAGGAAGATCCCCTGGAGAAGGAAATGGCAACCCACTCCAGTACTCTTGCCTGGAAAATCCCATGGACAGAGAAGCCTGGTAGACTACAGTCCATGGGATCGCAAAGAGTAGGACACGATTGAGTGACTTCACTTTCACTTTCATGTGCATCAAAAATGCCCTTTCATTTAACAGTGAGACATAATCTCACTGTGAGACATAATTAACAGTGAGACATAATTAACCCTGGTATTCACATTCTATTGGTCCGTGGCATAAGTATGCTTTTTCAAGTCCCACCTTACAACTGATCACAGTGTGGTCAAGTTGCACAGGGGAAAGGGAGTTACTTCTTTAATATTTCCATAAACAGGTCAGAGATCAAGTTGAATTAATGACTGGTTTGATCACTACTATACTAAACAAATAATGGAGACATAATCAGGGTTTAACAATCCAGAGTCAGGCCTTTGAAAGTCAAAGTAACTGTGGAGAGATTTAGGATCAAGATTCTGGGCTCTTTCAACACTGTATATGGTTCTGCAGATTATACCTATGGCTTTCTAGTCTTACTCTCACATGCTTCCGAATCATTATCTGATGTGTAATCTAAAAGAATTTAGACTTCTATACTCTGGTCCTATATGGCCTAACAACTATTTTCACTCATATAATGTTCACCTAAAAATGTACAGACCTACTGTTACGACAATTTACATACTATGACAGGAACCGAGAGTCTCAACTGCAGACTGGGTCACCTGGGTGACCATAAAATGTCTAAAGACAACAGTATAACCACACTGTCTGCAAGCATTCAGGTGGCACCTCTGCTAGGATATCTTCCCTTTTAAGAGTTTTAAAAGCTGTCACATTCAACTTAGAAAGCTTAAAATAGCAAACACGAGTAGACTAATCAGGATTACACCATGAAGTACTTTCTGGATTTAAGATTAAAAAAAAATTACTCTCCATGCTTTAGCTTCTCAATCTGTAAAATTATTTTTATATTTACTGTCCTACGTAATACCAGGAATTTACTATGGTATAAAGAATTAGGTTGGTTTACTCTGCATCCTTGACAAGATAAAGAACAATTATAAATGACTATTTTTAGACTGTATTTAAATGGTTTTATTAATTGGAATCTCAAGTACTTAGGACATGTGCACTCATTCACTGCAAAACTCTCGAGTTAATTGCTGGACTAATTACTTGAACAACTAGAGATAAATTTAAAATGTACTGCCATCGGACATCATGAACAAATGTGGTGGGTATTTTATGGCCTGCCATTATATAAAAACACATACCTTGCTATAGTTTTAATGATACCTTCAAGTTCATCAGCAGAAGGAGGATTACGACCACCAGGGGGAAAAACCAAGTTGATAGGATCAAAGAGTCGAGATAATGATTTTGATAGATATGCAGCCTCAAAGGGTTGTAGCGAGTCTTTCAAAGCCTTTTCTGGACTGTGGGAACAAAGTTTATTAAAAATGAACTTAAATTATACAAGACTAAATACTATGGTATCAGGTTGTAAATAGCTTTCTTAAAAATATATCCTCTATAAGACATTCACATTGTTGTATGACAGAAACCAACACAACATTGTAAATTATTCTCCAATTAAAAATAAAACTAAATAAAAAACACATCTCCTCTATAGAAGATAACTTTATATGGACAACAGAAAAATTTTGTTTAAAAATGTATAAATATATTTATACACATTTGATAATTAAAAGCTTATTAAGAATTAAACATTTTAATTTATGCATAATTCCTGGGTATAAATGTAAAATAATATGCCCCAGTACCTACTGTAGCAAGTTTGTCACTTGAAACTATAAGAGTAACACTGTAAAATCTTAATAATTCTAATGGGGCCATGTCTTCACTTAGCCTGTTTCTACACAACATACAAGAGAGGTAAGTCTACAAAGACTGGCTCCCATCAGTTCAACCCTTTTCACACGTAGATGCACTCTCATAAGCTCAGCGTCTGAGAGGGAAGTATACAAATACAGGTTTTTATCATCCTTCTGATACCAAAACTAATACTAACAAGAATGAGGACAAAATAAAAAGTGTTTGTACAAGTGTTTCCCACAGAATCACAAAAAATCTCCCAACTGGAGTTCTTACTTTTATAACATTCTTCACAAACTAAAATTTAACCTACTAAACACTTCTTTCTCCCCCAGACCTCCAATGTTTTCAGTTATTTTTGTTGATTTTCATTTAGTTGTCCAATTATTGGAACTTATATTTTACCTCTGAAAATTATTATCAAATGTCTATAACCATATAATTAACTCTGTGTCTTCTCACATCACCCCTGATTATGATGCTTCTACCTACCTTTCCATTATCTTAAAAAAACAAAAAAAACAAATCCCCCTAAATTCATCCTAAATATTCATCTTGAAAACATCTGACCTGCTCCTTTGGTATCAGAAACTTGGCTTTCTCCTTTTCCACTCTTGTTGGTCAAATGACAAGACCTAGAGGTCACAACACTCTTGGCTCCTACATCATAATTCCATGGTTATCTCTCAACACTTTCTCCTTCAATGTAAGTATTTCAGTCAACACATAGTTCCCGAGAATCCTATGTTCCAGCCCTTGTTAAGTGCTATGAAGATAGAGATGAAATTTGCTTTACAGCCCAGTGAAGAAATGTGCAGGTGGAGTGATAACTATAATTTTTATAATAGATGATGAAAGAGCCCAGTAGGAACAGGGAAGAACTAGTGCCTAAATCTGTCTGAGTCAATCCTCTACTGAGGTCCACCCCAGCTATTTAAACGTCTTCCCTACTTCTGCTCTGATCATTTACTGCCCTTAAGAATTTTCTTCTTTCTTCCACAGAAATTTCAGCACTAAATTATAAGTATTGACATTCTTCCTCTTCTCCAAGGATTCACCCAGAAGGTCCTACAGTTTTACTCCAGAAACAAAGTTGCCAGGGCCTAGGTGGCTATCTGCCAGCAGTAGATCTGTGAGTAGCTGCACAGGAGAAGCAGCTCTATGTTCTATGTTTGAGAGGCTGGCTGAGAGGGAGAGCAAGGCCAAGGCCTGTGGTTGCTGCAGGAAACCAACCCACTGACACAGAGATGCGACAGAAGAACAATGTGACAGGGTCCAGCCTCAGGCGGCAGCAGAAGCCTAGCCTTACCCTAGCCCTGCTCCCAAGGCAGCCTGCTTCCCCTGCTCCCTACCCTATTCCACCCTGTTAGTCTTGGAAAAACTGAAGAACTAGGCATGGGGGGTGTAGGATCCTTGGTGATTATGTCAAAACAGACAGCTTTTCTAAAACCTATCCTGTGCTTGCCTGAGTGCTAAATTACTTCAGCTGTGCCCAACTCTTTGCGACCCTATGGACTGTAGCCCGCCAGGCTCCTCTGTCCATAGGATTCTCCCGGCAAGAATACTGGAGAGGGCTGCCACTCCCTTCTCCAGCGGATCATCCCAAACCAGGGGTCGAACCTGCGTCTCCTGCATTGCAGGAGGATTCTTTACTGCTGAGCCACCCGGGGAAGCCCATCCTGTACTGTACGTCTACTTTTTGAGTCATCATTTTTAATTGCTCCACCTCTAAGGTCTCCAAGCTTGAAGACAACTTTCCACACCTCCACTTGCCCCTACCCTCTTCCCTCCTACAAATTCTCTTTAACGTGTATAATTTGCCAATTACTTCCTGGAAGTGAGGAATGTAGCAATGAAGCCAGTTAAAAAAATTTCCTGCCCTCTTAAAGAGACAACACACAAAAGAAGAAATAAAACTTTTAAATGACTTCATTGTGGAATATAATGAAAAGTAATAAATTCTAAGAGAAGAAGGAAGCAAAGAAGCCAGAGAGCAGTTTTTATCCCACTTTAGATAGAGTGAGGCAAGGCAAGGCTTCCTGGGAAGACATGAGGAAAAAGGAGGGAGCAAGTTACATAGATTTCCAGAATAGGCACTTTCATGAGGAGAGAAGAAGTGCAAAGGCCCTGAGATTGGACTTATACCTGGCTGAGTCTGCCAAAGAGTGAGAGGAGCAGAGCACTTAAGTTACAGGAGAACAGTACAAAATGAGGTCTAAGAGCAAACAGATGGAGCAAAACATGCTGGGTTTTGTATATCAATAAAAATGCTAGATTTTACTCAAAAGAACTTGTTCTTTGACCTGACTGTGATCAGTGCTGTAAAATCCTTTGCTGTGCTCATCCTCCATCAGGCCAGCATTTCAAGGTACTCTCACAAGGATCCTGATTTTTCTAATTTACCTTCCTTTCAAAGCTGTAAGAAATATCTCATTTAGATGGTCTCTGTACCTGCTGCTAAGCTGCCCAAGCATTCCAGAGAAAAAGGAAATTGTTTCTATTGAAAACTGATACAAACCCCTTGATTTCAGGAGACCTGAGGCTCAAAGTATTAAAACCCTTCTTTGCAGTCCTTCACTCTCTATAGCGGACCATTTGTTTCTACACGAAGACCAAAACTACTGCAATGATCTTTGTCAACTTGATACTGGCTTTTCTTTTTCCTCTGTAATTTCATCTACGTCTGATTTTCTTATCCCAAAGAAAGAGTAGCTTTATTCCTTTGTTGATATCAAAACCTCAGATGAACTGAACCCACCTCCTCCTTTCCTATTCTTTTTTAGAAAACTGCTTTATAGAGACTTACATCAATTCAGCCATTTAAAGTGTTTGTTTGATGGTTTTCAGTATATTCATGGGTATGTGCCACCAGCACCATGCTCAAACCTAGAACATTTTATCACCTTCAAAAGAAACCTCATACCCTTCAGCTTACCCTTCTCACCCCATTCCCAGCCCTATGCAACCACCAATAGGCTCTATATATGCTTTATATCTCTAGAGATCTGCTGTTCTTGACTTTCATCTGGATAGGATCATACAGTATATGCATTTGTGTCTGGCCTTTTTCACTTAGCATAACTTTTTCAAAGTTCAGGCATGCTGTAACAAGTGTTAGTACTTCATTCCTTTTATGGCTGAATAGTATTCCACTGTGTGGATATGTAACATTTGTCTGCTGATGGACATTTGGCTTGTTTCTATCTTTTGGTAACTATGAATACTGCTATAAACATTCTTTAAAAATTTGTGTGTGAACATACTTTTAAAAATTCACTTTATGTGCTTTGCTTTTATTGCGATAGCATACATAACGCGTGAGCGCTGTGCACAATAAGGAAGCACCACAGGTTGATCTCATGTGTCTGGCGCTCGGCTTCAGCTAACTGGCGGCTGAGGGCAGCATGGGCAATGCTGCAGTGCTGTTCTTCCAGAGGCAGAAAGCCCTCCGGTTGGGAATGGTGGGAGAGGGAGCCCTTGGTTCTTGGCTGCCACAGTTTGGAGTGGAGCTTGTGCCTTGCTGAACTGGGAAGAGGAAGGGAGAAAACAACTGTCTTGGTTCTAGTATCACAGACTCTTATGGAATTCTTTCTACCAAATTTTCTTAACTTTCTTGCATTGATGATTTTTCATTTGCTGCTTGCTTTTAAAATCATTTCCAGAGGCACTGAGTTGTTTGGGTTTTGTTGTAATAGTTTTCACCAGATTTACTGGGGATGGGTCAGCAGAGTGGGGAATGCTGTCATCCCAGAAGTCAATCTTTTCATATTCTGCCTTTCATCAATTCTAATAATGCTCTTGTATCCACCATTCCACACTTTGGCCTTGAACCACCTTATTTTGCTATAACAAGAGGTCAATTCTCAGCCCTAAGCTTCTTCAGCTTTTCAACAGCATGTGACACAGTTAACCATTCCTCCTCCGACTTAAACGAACTCATTCCTTAAGAGTTCCACACAACTTTGAGTTTTCCTCCTATCTCACCACTTTTTTTCTGTCTCAGTCCTGCAGGCTGCCAATCCTCCAAGAAAGATATAAATTCTGGAGTGCATATCTTGGGCCAAAGTTCCCTTTTCTCTTTAGGTATATCTTCCCTATAGAATCTCCTCCAGACCCATTATTTTTCAAGATCTGCATAGTGATGATTCTCAAATATGCATTTCTAGCCCTGATTCACAGTCAACTATCTTTTCAAAAAGTCTATAACATCTCTATTTGTATCTTTGATTCAACAGTTTCAAAAGAAAAACATTTGTTCAACACTAGTTGATGAGATCATGACTTCCAATCTTTGGTCTTCTCCCAACTTGTCCATACATATCCTTGATTCTTCTTCTCCTCTCAAATCCAATCTACTAGCAAGTATATCTAGAATCAACCTGACCAGTGCTCACCACCTCATCCACTCATCCTGTTTTAGGCCATTGTCATTTCTTGTCTGGATAAACAAAATAGCTTCCATTTCCCACTTCTCTTTCCCTGTGGTTATGCTTTCCCTAGTTGTCCACATAGAAGCCCTAGTGTTAATTTTAAAGCCCTAGTGTTTATCAGTTTAATTTAAGCCCTAGTGTTTATCAGTTCATATCATTCTTCTGTTTAAAAGCAATGGCTTCTACTGTTTTGAATAAACTCCAAATCCCATATCATAGTGAATAAAGCCTTACATGATCTTACACTTTCTTGCCTCTTCACTGGGTGGTCCTGGGTGAGGAGCAGAGGGAGGAAGACCCTTCCCAGACACAGTCAGGGTTGGGGGTTGGGCACAAGTCTCAGTGACTCCCCTCAGTTGAGACCTCTGCTCAGAGGTCTAACCTGCATCTCCAATGAACAAGTCCCCAACCCGCTGTCTGTTCTTCTGCCATCACTGACCGGGGTTCTCTGAACCTTCTCGGACTTGTAGATGGTCAGGGCAGAGTGATTAGCCTCCCCCGGTCAGTGATGGCAGAAGAACAGACAGCGGGTTGGGGACTTGTTCATTGGAGATGCAGGTTAGACCTCTGAGCAGAGGTCTCAACTGAGGGGAGTCACTGAGACTTGTGCCCAACCCCCAACCCTGACTGTGTCTGGGAAGGGTCTTCCTCCCTCTGCTTCAATTAAAAAAAAAAAAAGACAGTCTAGAAAAGTCACAGAGATGTGGCTGGTTTATGCAGTTAAGAACACATGTGGAAGCAGTGAGTGGCCTGGCACCTTACTACACATTAGATGCATTCCTCTATTCAAGCCACTCAGACCAGGGGGGCAGAGGGAAGGGGAGAAATGGTTGGACTCTGGATGTGTTTCCATTTTTGTTAATATTTATTTACTTATTTTTGGCTGAATCGGGTCTTGGTTGACACATGTGGAGTTTTCCTTGCAGCACGTGGGAATAGTCCTTGTGGCACTCAGGCTTCACTGCCCCCCAGCATGTAGGACTTTAGTTCCCCAACCAGGGATTATAGCCAGGCCCCAGCAGTGAAAGCACTGAGTCATAACAACTGGACCATCAGGGAATATTCTTGTTTTACTTTCTTCATAACAAGAACAGCTCTCAAATTCAGCATGAATACTTAATGATGAAAAATGCTAACCTGGTTATTTGGGCCTTGATTATACTCAGATTCTTCCAAGATCTTATTCATTAACTTTTGCTCTCTCCACTGGCTACTTCTATCTATAATCACTCTCAGTTTTCCCTCTATAATTAAAAAAAAACAACAACCTTCCTTTGGCTCAGCTACCATGGTCAAATTTATGTTTGACTCTTTGCCTCACTCCTCAAAAGAATATGTAAAATATAATGTAATTGTTCCTTACTATTCTCATTATTTTTTTAGTTTCTTAGGGTACAGGTCACAACTCCTCTTCCACATCAACTACTTTACTGAAGGTAGTCTCCAAAAGGTGACAATGATATCCCACTAGTCAAAATAAAAGGTTTTTTTCATTCTGATTTTTTTATCTACATTGATGAATTTACTGTCTTTCCCCTACCCCCATGAGTAACATATGCTCATTTTAAATAAAAGCAGGAATACAAAATAAAACCTCTACCTATTGAAGAGAAAGCATTACTACTTTTTGCTATGTATGTTTCCAGAGCTTCTCAGTACAAGCATATGAATTTAAAAATAAAACTAAGCCAGAAATAAAATGATACTACATATTTTATTTCATATACTTAAAAAAAAAAAAAACCTTAATATACTGGACTGGCCAAAAACCATGTTCAGGTTTACTTCATGCTTAATGTGAAAGAGTAACTGAAAAGAACAAAGTCCCTTCTATCACTTCAGCCTACTCTTATGCACTTACTCTACCAATCAAACCTTATATAATCTGTATTTTACCAGTCAGAACTTCTTACTACAGTGGCTACAATTCAACTGTAAGTATTCAGGAAAAACAAAAAAAGTTGAAACAAACATTAAAAAACCACTCATAAATCTATCATTTTTCTTACAAGGTAGGTGATAAAAATCTGTTGTTACTTGAGTCAATCACATCACAATAAATGATTCAAGTGTTTAAAAGAAGTGTGCAAACCAATCAATTGATTTGGTACTTACAGAGAAATATGAAAACAGTACTTCTTTTCAATTTAGGAGGAAAGCTGGCAGGTTTAAACTTATTGAGTTGGTACATTGTTTTCCAATGTGGCTTATAAATATCACTACATATACTATACTTCATGACTCATCTAAGAGACTTTCAGGTTTAATTTCGACAGTACTTAGTTTTTGCCCACCAGACTGAGAACCTATCCCAGCATAAGATTTGTTTCCACTATAGTTGCTGAACATACCAGTTCCTTTTATATCACATTTATGCCAGTGGCCCATCAATAATGATGCTATATAATTACAAATGTATTATAGTATCCATTGAAGGACAGTGACTACACATGCTCATCTCTTCGCTTCTATTCACCTTACTTGGTGACATCCTTTAAGACAAATTCTCAGTAGGAATCAGGCTGCTCAACTAAGGATAAAAGTTCGACTCCTTAAGTTAAAAGTGTTGTGAAATCTTTTAAGGCAAAAAAATAAATAATAATCATTACAAATATTCAGAAAGATTAACATTTCCCCAATTTCTAACTTGTAATAAAAATAAAGGACAAAATCCTTAATGTGCCAACAAACAGATTTGATTACACAAACATACTCATAATCTGGCTTTTTCGGTATGAATACATCTTGTGTATCGTCTTCCACGTGTTGTAAGTCAGCATAGAGGTCTGCAGTTCCACTTGCGTTAAAATTTCCTTGAATATTTTGGCTATATTGTTGAAGACGCTTCCATAAATCATTATAAAGCCGCAATAATTTTGGGTATTCTCCTTCAAATGCCTGTTTCAAAAACATAGAAGCTGCCAAGCAGAACAATAAAACGGATTAGATAAATGATAAAACAATAAAATGTAGCAAATAAAGTTTCTTTTATATATGAAAACAGTACTACAAATAGCCTATACCACAGGACAAAACAAAAGTATGTTTTAACAAGGCTTTTCAAAATAATACCAGTAGCAGTAATCTTCCTTCCAGACTATTTACTGCATTTGATATATGTACCATATATTGGGTTGGCCACAAAGTTCCTTTGGTTTTTGAAACTTAATCTATAAGGAAACAAACATATTGATGAAAAAAGTTGAAGACTTTAATTTTTTCTTTCAAAAACTGATAAAATACATAGAAAATCAGGAAGCATAAAAAAACCCGATTTACTCATGATTTACTTAAATTGACATTTACAGAATACTTCTTCCAAAACAGCAAAGTAGCCATTGTTTTCAAGTATACATGAAATATTTACCAAAAATGACAATTGTTAATGCCATGAAATCATCTGAATAAATTTGAAAGGTTTCAAATCATACAAAGTATGAAAAACCAAAATAATTTTAGATAAGAAATTATAACAGAAAGATATATTTAAATGATCCTGGGTAAAAATCCAAAAGCTAGATCAGTTCTATATTTAATTTTCTGAGAAACCTCCATACTGTTCTTCATAGTGACTGCATCGTTAATTATATTCCCACTAAGAAGGTACAAGGGTTCCTTTTTCACTACAACCTCAGCACTTATTATTTCTTTTCTTTTTAATACTAGTCATTCTAACAGGTGTGAGATGATATCTAACTGTGTTTTTTATCTGCATTTTGCTGATGATTAGTTATGCTAAGCATCTTTTCATGTACTATTGGCCTTCTATATGTTGTCTATAGAAAAAGTCTACTTAGATCCTGTCCATTTTGTTTTATTGGATACTTTGGTTTTTTGCTACTGAGTTGTATGAGTTCTATATATATTTTGGATATTAACCCCTTATCAGGTATGTAATTTTCAAATATTTTTTCCCATTTAGTGGGTTGTCCTCTCATTTTGTTGATGGTTTCCTTTGCTGTATAGAGGATTTTTGTTTGATATAGTCCCACTTGTTTATTTTTCCTTTTGTTGCCTTTGCTTTTGAGGTCAAATTTTAAAAATTGTAATGAAATTTGACTATATACCTGTTAGACTGGCTAAAATTACAAAAATCAAATGTTGGTGAGTACAGAAATACTAAAACTCTTATATACTGTAGGTAGAAAAGAAAACCTGATCATTTTGCAAGAAAGTCTGGCATTTTCTTAAACTGTTAAAGATACACCTACCATATGGTCAAACCATTCCTCTTCTACATGTTTATTCAACAGAAATAAAAGTATATGTCCATATAAAGATTTATATATGAACACTCAAAGCACCTTGATTTGTAATAGCCAAAAACTGGAAAGAACCCAAATTGTTCATCCACAAGTGAATGCATGTACGAACTGTAGTATACTTAACAACGGGATACTATACAGAAGTACACATTACAATATGGATGATTCTAAATACAATCATGCTGCATGAAAGGCAAATAAGAATCCATAATACATGCTGTATCATTCAATCTGTACATAGTTCCAGGAAAAGTAAACTAGCTCAAAGTGACAAAAAGCTTGTCAAGAATTTGCCTGGGGAAGAAGAAAGGAGATGGCAGAAAGAGGAATTATAAAGGGGTACATGGAAACTTTTGCTGATGACAAGTATATTCACTGATCTTCCCTGCTGTGATGCTTTCATGGGTGTGCATGTATGTCAAAACTTAACAAAAGTGAAGGTGAAGGTGAAGTTGCTCAGTCGTGTCCGACTCTTTGCGACCCCATGGACTGTAACCTACTAGGCTTCTCCGTCCGTGGGATTCTCCAGGCAAGAATACTGGAGTGGATTGCCATTTCCTTCTCCAGAGGATCTTCCTGTGCACATTAATTATGCTCAGGCTATTGTATACCAATTATACCTTAATAAAAAACTGTTTAAAAAAATCTCAGTGAGGACTTCTTTGAAATCCCTCCTCCCCAATAAAGAAGCCATTTACCATGGCCCTGAGTGTTCCCACATATTCTTGCAGGGTTATGTCAACAATGAGAGGCCCTAGTTGCTCTTTATCCAGGCCATTTATCTGTAGCAAGGTTTGCATCTGTAGCAAGTAGCCCTGAAAGAGGAAGTAACTTCTTCAGCACACAAAGAGCAGGCTTGCTTACTGCTTACAGCAAAAGTGGCAGATTCTCCCAGCTTAAGAGAGACAAACTCACGGCATACTTACCACTGAACTGCGTCTCCCTATGAGACCTGGAGGTGTGGGGAGCCAAAAAACAAAGATGCCAATGCTCACGCAGCTTGGTATGCTGAGTAATACAGTCCTTCTACTCTGACCCAGGAGTCTCATGTCTTCTGACAATATCCAGAGCACTTTGGCAGGCTACCCTTTCTAAGTAGGGTAAATATCTCAGATGTTTCACAGTTCCTGAGCTCCTCAAAGCTAAATCATATTCATTTCATTATAGAAATCTGCTTATTGCCTTCCCATTTACCACAATTTCCAATTTTATTTATGTAACGTATGTTTCCCTTACTTGACTATAAATTCAATGAGAACAAGGACAAGACTCGTTTTCTTCAACGCATATTTGGTACTCAACACAGTGCTTCACATAGTAGAAATTAAGTAAGTATCTCTTAATGACAGAATAAATTAAGTTTTGCTTTTCAGCGGACAGTATGCTCACTTTCACAGAAATCTTATCTATGCAGAATAATCCACTGTTCAGAGTTTCAGAAAGCCAAACTGTGACTATATCACCTCAGTAAACGTGACTGACTCATTGATTCTAAGTTACTTAAACCAAATACATTTAAAGTTTACAAATAAATATTGTGTGGTAATTCCTGAAGTTAAATTCTACTTTACTTTATCAGTAGGTTTAAAATGTTCACATCAATTACCTATAAACTTGATTACAATCAATTATTTATTTGATAAATGTCTGTAGAACTTAACTGCATATCTAATAATCTAACAAATCATTTACAGATAGAAAATGACAGATTACTAATTCCCAGTTACTAAGTAATCCATTACTCAGATTATGCCTTCATATGAGCAAATGAGCAATTGCTCAGTTCTTTTTGAGCAATAACTAGTGACTCCAACACAGACACTAACATGGAGAGGAAACTCATCTTTATTTCAGTAGCTTGTTTTATAAAGATTTCTTCATAGCAATGAACACTGTAAGAAATTATTTATTAGTTTGTGTTGACTGTCTGTGCTCCCTTTTCAGAATGCAAGTTTAATGAGACAGGGATACTATTTGATTTGTCTCTGTATTTCCTTTACCTAGAATAACACCAGGCATTGAATTACTGAATGAACAAACTGAAAAAAGAATGAAGGACCTAGGTATGGAATTAAATCTTTTCCCTAAATTCTAATAGCCTAGACTTCATTACCTCACTCCTCCTAGACCCCCTAGTTTATCCCAGAGCTGCAGCTCTCACAGATCTGGCCTTAGTCTTGAGTAGCCGTGCTTAATCTCAGCCTGTGTGTCTGACTCTGCCAGCACATCTCCCTGTGTGAAGACGCAATACCTCATCTCTCAGCCATTGACTGGAGTCCTGACCAAGAAAGGGCATCACTCCTGAAAACTCCCATCAGCCTCCAGAAAACCAAATCCTGGTCAGTGTGAAAACTGGAAGGTGGACTAATCAACTCAACAAGTATTTGCTGATCATTTACTACATGACAAATGCTGTTGTAAATGGTGCATATGCAACAGTGAACAAAAGAAGCAAAGTTCCTACCCATGAGGAGCTTATGCTCCAGTGAAGGAGAAAGACAGCAAACAAATTAGTATGTAACATAATATCAAGGTTAGGGAATAGTGATGTTGTTGTTCAGTATCCCAGTCATGTCCGACTCTTTGCAACCCCACGGACTGCAGCATGCCAGGCCTTTCAGTACTTCACCATCTCCCAAAGTTTGCCCAAGTTCATGTCCACTGCATTGGTGATGCCATCGAGCCATCTCAGCCTCTGATGCCCCCTTTTCCTTCTGCCCTCAATCTTTCTCAGCATCAGGGACTTTTCCAATGAGTCGACTGTTCACATCAGATTATCAAAATACTGGCGCTTCAGCTTAAGCATCAGTCCTTCCAACAAGTATTCAGGATTGACTTCCCTTAAGATTGACTGGTTTGATTTCCTTTCTGTCCAAGGGACTCTTAGGAGTCTTCTCCAGCACCACAGTTTGAAGGCATCTATTTTTTGGCATTCTGCTGTCATGGTACAGCTTTCATAGCCGTACGTGACACTGGAAGCCCATAGCCTTGACTATATGGATCTCTGTCAGCAGAGTAATGTCTCTGCTTTTCAACACACTGTCTAGGTCTGTCATCACTTTCTTGCTAAGAAGCAATAGTCTTCTGATTTCATGGCTGCAGTCACTCTCCGTGGTGATTTTGAAGCCCAAGAAAAGGAAATCTGTCACTACTTTCATCTTTTTCCCTTCTATTTGCCATGTAGTAATGGGGCCGGATGCCATGATCTTAGTTTTGTTTAATATTTAGTTTTAAGCTGGCTCTTTTACTCTCCTCCTTCACCCTCAACAAGAGGCTCTTTAGTTCCTCTTCACTTCCTGCCATTAGAGAGGTATCATCTGTGTATCTGAGGTTGTTGATGTTTCTCCTGTCTATTCTAGCTTGTAACTCATCCAGCTCAGCATTCTTCATGATGGGCTCACGTACAGATTAAACAAACAGGGTGACAGCAGACAGCCCTGTCATACTCCTTTCTCAATCTTGAACCAGTCAGTTGTTCCATACAGGGTTCCAACTGTTACTTCTTGACCCATATATAGGTTTCTCAGGAGACAGGTATTGATCTGGTATTCCCATCTCTTTAAGAACTTTCCACAGTTTGTTATGATCTACCCAGTCAAAGGCTTTAGCCTTTGTAGTCGATGAAACAGAAGTAGATGTTTTTCTGGAAACCCCTTGCTTTTTCTATGATCAAGCAAATGTTGGCAATTTGATCTATGGTTCCTCTGCCTTTTCTAAAACCAACTTGGACATCTGGAAGTTCTTGGTTCACATAAATCTGATACTTAGCAGCAAGATTTTAAGTTGACCTTACTATCATGGAGATGAGTACAATTGTCCAACGGTTAGCACATTCTTTAGTACTACCCTTCTTAGGAACCAGGATGAGGATTGACCTTTTCAAGTCCTATGACCACTGATGGGTCTTCAGATATGCTGACATATTGAATGCAACACCTTGATGGCATCATCCTTTCGGTTCTGAATAGCTCTATTGGAATTCCATCACATCCACTAGCTTTATTAACAGCAGAGCTTCCTAAGGCCCACTTGTCTTCATACTCCAGAATGTCTGACTCTGGGTGGCTAACCACACCATCATAGTAATCTGGGGATAGGCAGTAGCATTTTATTTACTGATGACAGGGAGGGCCTCTCTGAGTGAAGTAAGGATATGACCCATTTGGATGCCTGGGGAAAGAGTGATTCGGATGGAGGAAATAGCAAATGCAAAAGATGTGAGGTAGACAATCCCAGCAGAGGCTGCTACTCTTTTTTTAACAACCTGCCATGCTCTTGGCCTGAGAGAATAAGCATCCTAGCTAAGTTAAGTCCCTCCTTTTTAAGTACATTGCTACTCATTTCTAGTTCATTCCTTTCCTAATAGGCTCAGTTCCCAAAACCTGTCTTGCACCTAAATCATCTAGTACTATGAAAGTAAAGGAGGGTTTGGTATGTCTTGGAAAAGTACTTTCTGTTTCATAATTGCATTAGATATACATTGCTACACAATAAACTGCCATAAATGTAGCTGCTTATTTTAAAAAACATACATGTATTATCTCACAGTTTCTGTGAGTCAGACATGCCGGGTCCTCTGCTTCAGGGTCTCTCCTAAGACTCCAATCAAGCTGTCAGCCAAGGCTGGAGTCTCATCAGAAGGCTTAACTCGAGGAGAAGATTCCAAGCTCATGTGGCTGTTGTCAGGATTCAGTTCCTGATGAACTGAACTGGATTGAAGGTCTCAGTTCGTAGTTTGCTGTTGGCAAGGGGTCAACCATACAAAGTGGACCACTCCAATATGACTGTTTATTTTATCAAAGCTTGTAATCCAAGAAGGCAATAGAGAGTGCTTGCTAGTGACATGGAAATTACACTCTTATGTTACCTAATCATACAAGGGACCTCTTCTTTGCATAGTCTATAGATTACAAACAAGTTGTACCTGTATTCAAGGGGAAAAGATTACACAAGAGTGTAAATACCAGGAGGGAGGGATCAATGGGAGCCATCTTAGAATCTATCTGCCCCAATAAAATGAACGATACTTCATTCACATCAATAAAAATTATAAAAAGTCAAATGCTGAGGGACACCCAGCAATCTGACAAAGACCTACTTTTCAAATACTGATACATTATAGACCTGGTGGCTCAGGTAGTAAAGAAGCCGTCTGCAATGTGGGAGACCTGGGTTCGATATCTGGGTTAGGAAGATCCCCTGGAGAAGGGAATAAAAACCCACTCCAGTATTCTTGCCTGAAGATTCTCATGGACAGAAGATCCTGTTGGCTACAGTCCATGGGGTCACATGGACCCCATGGTTAGTCAACTGAGCGACTAACACAGACTGTATTATTCCTTCCTATTTAACAGTTTCATATAAAAAATTGTTTACAGTATTGTTGAAAAATAGACCAAATACACTACAGAAATAGTTCCAGAATAAAATAATGGTAAGTCAATTGCACCCAAGGTAATGAATTTTCCCATTACTCATAAAAAGAACTTTTCCTTCTAAGTTCCAGAAATGTATGGTCCAAGTTATATATTAAAAGCAATCAATGTTTATAAGACCTAAAACTAATTATAAATGTATTTTATTGAGGATTAATATGTCTTTTGATTTAATTTTAAAGTTATGATTTAATAAAACTAAAATCAGAATACAAAACAGACCTTTTTAAAGCTCAGAGAAACCCTATTTAAGATGAACAGATATTAAAATGGAAGCTTTAGATGGAAAATCTGACCAAAGCCTAAAACATTAAGCTTTGATTGAAGAAACTGAGTTTAAAACAAGCACACACAATCTAATATTAGCCACTTGCACACTACACTACACACACACATAATTAAGATGCAATAACTGTCTGAAAATATCCAGGTATGGAGCCTAAGAGAATTTTTAGGTTTTGTTTTTTCATAATAACGGCAATACAAAGTATGGTATCCAATACCAACTGGGTATGTATTCTATGCCATACCCTTCCTTTTTAACAGGAATACAAAGCATACACATTCTTCTCCAAACTCTTAATTAGTTAACTTTGAATCCATTTATGATATGAAGATGACCACCCTCATTATCTCACAATAAATGTTGCAACAAAAATAAAGGTCACTTTCAACTTCTTACCCTCTATTCCCCTATAAATGTTTGTCTTTAACTTTCTTCATAGGAACAAGTGTCCATTCAACTTCCACACTTAATCTCATTCTATTTCAGCTCCTCCTCTACTACTCTCTCCTATATTTTCAGCCTCCAGTTAATTTTTTATAAAAAGACTGAACATACTCTCATTGCATAAAAAATAAAAAACACAAATAATATGGCAAACACTTCCTCTTGACCTTCCAACAGTTAATGAGTAGCCACTGTCCTGTCACTGCTTATAACCATAGTCTACATACATCTCCTTGCCACCCCCAGGCTGTAACCCAACTTCCAACTGCCACAATGCCACTGACTATTTCAGTAAAGGTCACAGTATCAAATGAACCTATCTACAGAACAGAAACAGACTCACAGACACAGACGACAGACTTGCAGGTGCCAAGGGGGAGCAGGGAAGGAGAGGGATAGACTGTGTGTCTGGGGTCTGGGGTTGTCACCACTTACCAGCTTAATGATGTTTTCTCTATCATAACCCTAGCCAGTTTTCCTTGACTGTTGCCAGTTATTTTGGAGCAAATGACAACATCATATTATATCATCCATAAATACTTCAGCATGTATCTCTGATAGTAAGACTATTTTAAAAAAGTAACCATAGTTCTCTTATCAAACTTTATAAAATTAACAATCAGTGACAGCATCTGTATGACTGACTTGTGATTTTTTTTAGCTTGTTTATTTAGGACCCATTAATAGTGCATATATTATAATTATCTGATATATCATCAAGCCCCATCTATAGTTCCTCTCTTTTTTATTCCTTTTAATTCTTTATTTAAGAAATTGGGTCATTTATCCTCCAGAGCTTCCCAGTCTGAATTTTGCTTATTGCACCCTTGGATCCCTGTATTTCCTGTAAATTATCAGCTGGATCTAAAACAATACATTTCAACCTTGGCTGCACACTGAAACAACTCTGGAAGCCTAAAAAAAAGTCCTGATGCTTGGGTCTCAACTCAGAGATGTGAATGCAATTGCGGTATAGGCTGTGAGATTTTTAATATGCAACTAAGTTGAAAACCACTGCAGCAGTTAAGAGATTTGATCTGTTTCCACAGTCTATAATTTCTGGTGAGCCTACTACATATGTATCATATGAATTTGTATGGCAATATGATGTGTACTCAGTTGTGTCCGACTCTTGGCAACCCCATGGACTATGGCATGCCAGGCTCCTCTATCCATGGGATTTTCCAGGCAAGAATACCGGAGTGGGCTGCCATTCCCTTCTCTAAGGGAGCTATCCTACCCAAGGACTGAACCTGCATCTCTTGCATTGGCAGGCAGATTCTCTACCATTAATTTGTATATTGTTTGCCTTTTTGATATTGACAGTCTATTAACAATCATTGCCCAGTTCTACTAAGATATTTCAAGATGAAGATAACATTCTTTGAATGTTCTTTGAATATCTGTAACATTCTTTGTACACTTATTACAAGTGATATTTTTACCAAAAAAAACTTCTGGCATCAATTATTCAACTTCTCTAATTTATCATTTGTAGGAAGGTCATTAAAAATGTTTTTCTCCCTTTATTTACCACTTTTCAAAGCAAGGAGTAGATTTCCATAGTATCCCCAAGGGTAATCAGTATTTCTTTACTTACATCATTATGAGCCCATGGATTTGACGGACTTAACCACCTTTGACTATCTTCTTATTGACACTAAATTTATTCCTTCTCTTGTAGATATCTATTCAAATTGCTTCCTGGGTCCTACTAATTCAATCCTAACGGTGTTGGTCTTCATATCTTTCTTGCTTTCTAGTATACAGGGTTAGAAAATTATCCTGCACATTTTTTTACCTCTAACCCTAAATTACCCATTTCTTCAAAGAACTGGGATTTCTTTCAATGGCAAATCAAATTTTAAATCCACAGCACTGGTTTTAGAGAGGTTCAGGACCAATGAAATGGTCACTATTTTCTGGTCTTTACAAGTGGACAGAGCTATGAAATGTTGGCAGATCATATTATATATCTTTAAAGAAAAAATATCAGTTGATCTCTCCCATTTTTATATCTTGTTTCACCAATGCTGAAAATCCAGATTCAGTCTGATACCAGTATATTTATTTATACCACACCACACGGCACAAAGGCTTTGCTCATAGCTCAGTTGGTAAAGAATCCACCTGCAATGCAGGAGACCCCAGTTTGATTCCTGGGTTGGGAAGATCCACTGGAAGAAGGATAGGCCACCCACTCCAGTATTCTTGGACTTCCCTTGTGGCTTAGCTGGTAAAGAATCCACCTGCAATGTGGGAGACCTGGGTTCGATCCCTGGGTTGGAAAGATCCCCTGGAGAAGGGAAAGGCTACCCACTCCAGTATTCTGGCCTGGAGAAGTCCATGGGGTCACAAAGAGTCAGACACGAATGAACAACTTTCACACTATACAGCACAAACAGCAGTCTGAGTATAACAGTAACACTACTAAGAATAACATGGTTGTTTAGAAGAGTTACTCTGTTTGGGGGGGAGTTGTTATTATCCTGTAAGTATATCCTAGTAGGGCTATAAAAACAAATTACTCCGTTTAAAAGTAAAGCAGTCAAACAGATAAACAAGGACCTACTATTACTATATAGCACAAGGAACTATATTCAATATCTTGTAACAACCTATAATGGAAAAGAATCTGGAAAAGAATATATATATTGTGTATATATATATATATTACACAAATATATTGTATATTCAGAGGAGTCTAGCTTTCACCCCTGGCCTATCCAATGTATTCTTCACACACTACCCCTCTATTGGTAACCATTTTGTTCTGGATTTTAAGGTTTAGTCTTCTGTTTCTAAAATATAAGCAAAAATGTACATTTATTTATACCACTGCCTTTCTTATTAGCACACTGTAGACATGTTTTTCTTATATTTTTAAACTTAACAATATAACTTGGAGATTGCTCCATAGTAGTATATAAAGATATTCCTCATTCCTTTTTTGCTTCTCATTCCTTTTTATAGCTGCATGGCATTTCATTCTAGGATGTACCATAATTAAACTAACCCCCAGTGATGAACATTTGGGCTGTTTCCAGGTTTTTCCAAATAACGATGCAACGAACAGCCCTGTGAATATATCTCTTCATATTTTTGACAGTATATTTATGGAACAGACCCTTTGAAGTAGAACTGCTGAATTCAAAAAAGAAAAAGTGAAAGTGAAAGTTGCTCAGTCATGTCCGACTCTGTGACCCCATGGACTATACAGTCCATGGAATTAAAAGCAAGGAGTAGATTTCCATAGTATCCCCAAGGGTAATCAGTATTTCTTTACTTACATCATTATGAGCCCATGGATTTGACGGACTTAACCACCTTTGACTATCTTCTTATTGACACTAAATTTATTCCTTCTCTTGTAGATATCTATTCAAATTGCTTCCTGGGTCCTACTAATTCAATCCTAACGGTGTTGGTCTTCATATCTTTCTTGCTTTCTAGTATACAGGGTTAGAAAATTATCCTGCACATTTTTTTACCTCTAACCCTAAATTACCCATTTCTTCAAAGAACTGGGATTTCTTTCAATGGCAAATCAAATTTTAAATCCACAGCACTGGTTTTAGAGAGGTTCAGGACCAATGAAATGGTCACTATTTTCTGGTCTTTACAAGTGGACAGAGCTATGAAATGTTGGCAGATCATATTATATATCTTTAAAGAAAAAATATCAGTTGATCTCTCCCATTTTTATATCTTGTTTCACCAATGCTGAAAATCCAGATTCAGTCTGATACCAGTATATTTATTTATACCACACCACACGGCACAAAGGCTTTGCTCATAGCTCAGTTGGTAAAGAATCCACCTGCAATGCAGGAGACCCCAGTTTGATTCCTGGGTTGGGAAGATCCACTGGAAGAAGGATAGGCCACCCACTCCAGTATTCTTGGACTTCCCTTGTGGCTTAGCTGGTAAAGAATCCACCTGCAATGTGGGAGACCTGGGTTCGATCCCTGGGTTGGAAAGATCCCCTGGAGAAGGGAAAGGCTACCCACTCCAGTATTCTGGCCTGGAGAAGTCCATGGGGTCACAAAGAGTCAGACACGAATGAACAACTTTCACACTATACAGCACAAACAGCAGTCTGAGTATAACAGTAACACTACTAAGAATAACATGGTTGTTTAGAAGAGTTACTCTGTTTGGGGGGGAGTTGTTATTATCCTGTAAGTATATCCTAGTAGGGCTATAAAAACAAATTACTCCGTTTAAAAGTAAAGCAGTCAAACAGATAAACAAGGACCTACTATTACTATATAGCACAAGGAACTATATTCAATATCTTGTAACAACCTATAATGGAAAAGAATCTGGAAAAGAATATATATATTGTGTATATATATATATATTACACAAATATATTGTATATTCAGAGGAGTCTAGCTTTCACCCCTGGCCTATCCAATGTATTCTTCACACACTACCCCTCTATTGGTAACCATTTTGTTCTGGATTTTAAGGTTTAGTCTTCTGTTTCTAAAATATAAGCAAAAATGTACATTTATTTATACCACTGCCTTTCTTATTAGCACACTGTAGACATGTTTTTCTTATATTTTTAAACTTAACAATATAACTTGGAGATTGCTCCATAGTAGTATATAAAGATATTCCTCATTCCTTTTTTGCTTCTCATTCCTTTTTATAGCTGCATGGCATTTCATTCTAGGATGTACCATAATTAAACTAACCCCCAGTGATGAACATTTGGGCTGTTTCCAGGTTTTTCCAAATAACGATGCAACGAACAGCCCTGTGAATATATCTCTTCATATTTTTGACAGTATATTTATGGAACAGACCCTTTGAAGTAGAACTGCTGAATTCAAAAAAGAAAAAGTGAAAGTGAAAGTTGCTCAGTCATGTCCGACTCTGTGACCCCATGGACTATACAGTCCATGGAATTCTCCAGGCCATAATCCCAGAGTGGGTAGCCTTTCCCTTCTCCAGGGGATCGTCCCAACTCAGGGACTGAACCCAGGTCTCCTTCATTGCAGGTGGATTCTTTACCAGCTGAGCCACAAGAGACATGAAGCAACGGCTTATGTAATTTTGTTAGGTCCTTATCTATTTTGTTAGATAATTTTGTTAGAAATTCCTCTAAGGTTTGGATGCTTATGAATAATGTGTGAGAGTGACTATTTCCCTACAGGCTTGCCGGCAGAGTGTGTTACCAAATTTCTTTTTACTCATGGCTAATTTGATGGGGTCACAAACAGTAGAACACTACTGAGCAACTGAACAATTTGATAGATGAGAAATGATGTTTCTGTACACTTTTACTTTGCATTTTTCTATATATGGTGACACTGAGAATCTTTTACAAACAAGACATATTTATACTATTTTGGTAGAGTTGGGTTGTTGGTCTTTTTTCTTCTTAGTTTAGAAGTTTTTTTTTTTATACTAACCCTTTTTCATTGAGGTAAGTTATATTTTTCTCATTTGTTATTTTATTTTGCTTAAGAGTTTTTTGGCCATTTAAATTTTTTAACACAGTCAAATGACCAAACTTCTCATCACTGCTTCTAGAAATTAAATCAGAAAAGTTTTGCCTATACCTAGCTTGCTCACTTGTGTTTCTTCTAGCATTTGAACAGCTTTATATTTTATATATAATTCTTTGTTCTACTTGAAATTTACCCTGCTATGTGAGGTATAGTAGAGATTTTCTCCTCTGAGCTCTTTTATATCTCAATCTACTCTTCAACCCTGAGTACTTTACTCATTTTTTTAACTACAGGATCACACTTATCCATTCAACAAATTTTTATGGAAGATTTAATTAAGTAGCCTAGTCTTGTTTTACCTCAATGAAAACTGTTTCATAGTTTATAACTAATGATATAAAGTACTTTAAAATATCAAATAAATGAAGGCATAAGGAAAAAAGTAAAAATTATTTTATATCCTACTATCCTATAATAATCATGCTTTTGTATCCTTGTTTATCCCATATACATATTGTTTGTTTTCTAAACATATTTTATATTTTAAGGTCTCATTTACCTTATATGTGCTATTTTTTTAGTGAAAAGTATTTCTATTTTACAGTTTGCATTTTCCTCAGATTTCCTAATACATAAAGCCTTTACTATTAAAGTAACACTTTAGGAATCCATTTCAACAGGATGTCTATTTTGTATTGAGCACTGAGCCATGTGAGTGACAGGAGTATAACATGGAACAGAGGTACAACGAGATGGTTTCTCTACAGCCTAGTGGGAGATATGGACAAGCAAGGAGGTGAGCCACAACAATGCAGTGAGATAAGGATTAAAACTGGGAAGATGTTAGAGTTTCGTGGGAGCAGATAGAGGATGCCATACTCATATTTGAGTACAATGATGAAGAGGGAAGAATCAAGGAACACTTTATTTCTAAACTGAGGCTGAAAAGATGAATGTGAATTATCCAGATGAAGAGGATGATTACAGACAGGTGCTTCAGTATTTGTAAATACTGAGAAGAAAGAGGGTGATTCATTCAACAACTAAAGCTCCAGGACAGAAATTAAAAAAAAAAAAAAAAAATTAGAAGGGAGAAAAATACTGCTAAGCGGATAGGAAGGAACCAAATAAAACACCACATTGGGACTGTGTTCTGAGGAAGACAGGGGGAAGAAGAGTGGTGGCAGACCAGTGCTCCCAAGGCAACAACTAAAGAAGGCAGACACATTTTTAAAAAGTCAAGCTTGCCCCAGACAGAGAACCTTTGCTGGAGAAGATGAAAACAGGCAAGGCTTTTGGTGATTTATGAGACTGGAATGAACATTTTGAAACTTCAACAAGTCTCAACCTGAGTAGCCTATAGAAGACCTACTCAGTTATGTAGTTGCAAGGGAAGCTGGGGAACTAGGTCCAAAGCTTCAAAGAACGGAAGTTAAAATATCCTTCATATTTGTGGAAACCCATCATAGGAAACCTAAGATGAGAGAACATGCCTACCAACAGAGAGAGGCAGGTCTTCCTTCCCATGAAGACATCCAACAGATTCTGGTGGGAGCCCAAAGAGCTTGTCTGGAAATCTCTGGAGAATAGAGCTAAGTCAACTTCAATATTTCAGGGCTGAGGGGACAAAGGCCCTCCAATCTCTCAATTAAAAAGCCTGGGACAAGGGACTTCCCTCACAATCTGGTGGGTAAGACTTCACGTTCCACTGCAGGGGGAGGGAGTTTCATCCCTGGTTTGGATAACTCATAGCCAAAAAACCAAAACATAAAACAGAAGCAATACTGTAACAAAGTCAATGAAAACTTTTTAAATGGTCCAAAAAAAATCTTAAAAAGAAAATTAAAAAAAACTTGGGAGAAGCATGCCTAAGGAAAGGGGAGAATTAGAGACAGACTGTCTTATTAAAACAGCAATTACCTGTCAGCCAAAGGGAGACAAAAGAAACAAACAAAATATTTCATAATATGTAAATGAAATCCTATAAATCAGTAAGACAGACAATGCTATAGAAAATAACATTTTTAAAAGAGTATATGCAGATGGCCAACGTACATATGGAAAAGTGAATAATATCATTAATCACAAAGGAAATAAAAATTAAAGCACAATGTGATTTGACTCAACATCCACCAGAATGGCTAAAACAAAACACAGAAAATACAGATGGCCAACAAACACTTGAAAAAATGCTCAATATCTCTCATTATTAGAGAAATGCAAATCAAAACTACAATGAGGTACCACCTCACACTGGTAAGTAAGAACGGCCATTGTCAAAAAATCTACAAACGATAACTGTTGGAGAAGGTGTGGAGAAAAGGGAGCTCTCTTACACGGTTGGTAGAACTGTAAATTGATGCAGCCAGTATGGAGAACAGTATGGAGGTTCCTTAAAAAACTAAAATTAAAACTACCATATGATCCAGCAATCCCACTACTGGGCATATACCCTGAGAAAACCATAATTCAAAAAGACACATGTATCTCAATGTTCACTGCAGCACTACTTACAATACCCAGGACTTGGAAGCATTCTAAACGTCCACTGACAGATGAATGGATAAAGAAGATGTGGTACATACATACAATGGAATATTACTCAGTCATAAAATGAAAATAAACTGGGTCATTTGTAGTGATGTGTATGGACCTAGAGTCTGTCCTACAGACTGAAGTCAGAAAGAGAAAAACACTGTATAGTAATGCATATATATGGAATCTAGGGGGAAAAAAAAACAGTATGGATATAAATCTATCTGCAGGGCAGGAATAGAGAAGCAGACACAGAGACATGTGGACACAGTGGGGTAGGCATAGGTATGACAAATTGGGAAAGCATTCTAACATTTTCAAAATCTACATTAAATAAAGTATTTATAAATGCATAGCTGGTTTATCCCTCTATCTCCTGGCAAGATTGGACTCTTGATTTATTACTGTATTTTTTAAAAGTAAAGGTAATGAGTTTTAGCATACATTTTAAGTCTGAAAGCTTTCTAAATCTTCAAATGTGCCTATCTCCTAAAGTATCTCTCCAATTCACATATGATTTTCCAAAGCACTAGAAATATATACTGTGTAGTTCTCTTAATTCTATGACTCAAGTCCTTCAGTTGCTTAAGACTTCTGAGAGACTAAAACTGCACAAAGGGCTTTAAATATTTTAAAACAGATTTGCTTGCTAGAACATTTTAGGCACATCTCAAAAAATCTTTTTAAGCTTTTATAAAAGGGCACTAGCATCTTTTCGATGTAATATTTATTTTGTTTGTTTCTACTGAGACTTGAAAATATGTGTACCATAACCCAACAGGCTGGTTAACAACTGTTATTATCTGAAAACTATAATAGAGAGGTAACAGATATAAATCTTAGAAATCATCTTGGAAATAACTATCAGCCATAGACAATTAAATGTGCTTCTGCACATGTCTGGCAGAAGCTACTCTGAATCTTCATAATCACAAATTCAGGCCCCTTTCCTTTTTAAAAAAGTAAATTCATTGTCAAACCCATAGATATATCTTATTATATCAAGTAGAAATTCTTTTTACTAAGCATGAACATTTATAATCAGAAAGAACATATTCCTAACTAGGAAATTTTTCCTTTAGGTATTTTCTGCCAAAATCTTACTTATACAATCTGTTACATTGTGTATAATATTCAGCTCTGCAGATGGTTGCATTTTCTTAATATTGCCTGTCTATAATTTTCACAATTACTACATTACATTTCACGGACTGTTTGTGCTATATAAATAGACTCCAGCTCTCTCTTTAGTCTTCAAACTAAGCAAGCACAGGCCTTCTGCAGGGTGCAGCCCAACAGCTTCTTAGGTGCTTCTCACTTTATTTTAATTTTGTAATATTTTCCTCAAACTTTTATTTTAAAAAAGCTTTTTTAAACTTATTTTGTGTTATGTTAGTTGCTCAGTTGAGTCCGACTCTGCAACCCAGGGACTGTACTCTAATAGGCTCCCCTGTCCATGGGATTTCCCAGGCAAAAATATGGGAGTGGGTAGCCATTCCCTTCTCCAGGGGATCTTCCCAACCCACGGATAAATAGAACCTGGGTCTCCTGCACTGCAGATAGATTCTTTACCCTCTGAGCCACTAAGAGTTCTCCCAAAGGATGTTTTTACACTAATAACGCTAATAGAAGCAACCAACTACTCCGAATGTAAATATTCATGGGATTTTCTGCCTAAAAATATTGTATTTCCTCTCATACACAAGTCAGATAGGTTCCATAGGATAAGAAGTGAAACATATCCACTGGATTTGGTAATTAAGAGGTAGGTCATTGCTTGCTTCATTGAGAGCAATTTCAATAGAATGCAAGAGTTCACCAAGTAGAGAAATCAATGGAATAAAACTGAAGACAAAATATGTAAACTACTCTTTTGAGAAGTTAGAATAAAAGAGAGATTAGACAGTAACTAAAAAGAAACTCGATAGCTTTAATTAGATTAGAGCAACTGAAATAGGTTTATATCAAAAGGGGAAAGATCAAAAGAAAAGTGGAAATGCAAAATCAAAAAAAAAAAGAATAATGTTGCTGAGTTCAGTTCAGTTCAGTTGTCAGCCGTGTCCGACTCTTTGCAACCCCATGAATCGCAGCACGCCAGGCCTCCCTGTTCATCACCAACTCCCAGAGCTCACTCAGACTCACGTCCATCGAGTCCGTGATGCCATCCAGCCATCTCATCCTCGGTCGTCCCCTTCTCCTCCTGCCCCCAATCCCTCCCAGCATCAGAGTCTTTTCCAATGAGTCAACTCTTCACACTCTCATCAAGAGGCTTTTTAGCTCCTCTTCACTTTCTGCCATAAGGGTGGTATCATCTGCATATCTGAGGTTATTGATATTTCTCCCAGCAATCTTGATTCCAGCTTGTGTTTCTTCCAAGCCAGCGTTTCTCATGATGTACTCTGCATAGAAGTTAAATAAGCAGGGTGACAATATACAGCCTTGACGCACTCCTTTTCCTATTTGGAACCAGTCTGTTGTTCCATGTCCAGTTCTAACTGTTGCTTCCTGACCTGCATACAGATTTCTCAAGAGGCAGGTTAGGTAATGTTGCTGAGAGGAAGGGGTAAACAAAGGAAGGATCAGGTATCCATCAGTAAATGGGTGGCTTTGAAGAAAAAAGTTATCTTACTCTTCAAGGCCCACAGGGAGGAAATCAAGTTTTTCTTTGGAGGACAGTTATAGACTTCTGAGTTTCTTAATGACATTAATTGTCCTGCTGACCCAGGAGAAAGGTTAGTTACTCAAAGTGAGCAGATGGGAAAAAGGAGGACATGTGGAAAGAGCCAAGGGTTTGTAATGGTTACAGAAAATAAGAAAACAGATGACCAAAGATAAGTAGATGATGGTACCATTAAGTGCACACACACACATAATATTGGGTTGGCCAAATAATACCCTACATAATATTGGGTTGGCCAAAAAAGTTTGTTTGGGTTTTTCCATAACTTCTTAAGAAAAACCCAAATGAACTTTCCGGCCAACTCAATATTTTAAAATGCACTTAAAAAAACTGTTCTTAAAGCTAGATCAGAGACTTCTGCTTCTGGTAAGATATGGTAACATGAACAAGAATTACTCTCCTCTCTGAAATAACCAAAAAACAAACAAGGTGAAATATATAATGATTTTTAAAACACTGAACACAATGTGATCCTTGAGAAACAGGAAACAAATGAGTGGACCCTGTGATTGCTGGCAGTTTTTTCCAGGCTATGGCACAGGAAAGAGGAAGCAATCGTTTTCCCTCTATGGTCCTCAAGACCAGGAAGACAACAAGAATTCACAAGACAACATGCCAGAGAGAGCTACACAAAAAGAGAACTGCAAAGATCTGCAAATGATTCACCCTGAGTATTCAGCAAAATACTAATCAGTATATGTGAGAGAAAACTTCCAGAGTTTGGGGGGTAAAAACAAGCATAAGGATTAAAGAGAATATACCTGTTCCTCATGCAAGACTGGGAAGAGTGCCTGTTCCTGAAAGTCAAACTAAAAAACCAAAACTGTTTGGTAGAGCATACAAGTCTAGCCTCAGCAGTGGGAAATAATTAGCTCCAAAGTAAACCCTGCTCAGATTTTGCCAATAAATCTAAAAAGCAAGACTCAAAGGGATCAAAATTATTTTTCAGCAACTTGACAGTATCCGAGAGTAAGAATATTGACTGGAAGAAAAAAGTATCTAGTACCAAGCAAGGTAAAATTCATGTCTGATACTCAATCACAAATTATTAGATATACAAAAAAGTAGAGAAAAATATCAGTGATGAGAAGAAAATTCAATCAACCAGACCCAGAAATGACACAGGACTGAATTATAGACAAGGGCATTTCCATTCCAGTCCCACTCCCTAGAGTTGAAAATGAGCAGAACCATGTGGGGCTCCAACACACAGAAGCCTTTGGGTCCCCTATTCTGTGTTTGTAGGGAGTAGACTCCTGCTTCCCTGACCTTCCCTGAGTTCCAGAGGGCAGATTTGAACAGTGGATAATCAGGGAAGGGAGAAGATGTGGAGACAAAGGAGGAGCTTGCAAGAAACAAACGTGCAGATTTGAAGCAAGGTCTGCTTTAAGGGATACATATAACAGTATTTTTGAACTCTTCTACAGAACTAAAACACCCCCAAAATGGAAGATGAACAACTTGATGAAGCATTCTTCACTGCAGAAAGGTCACAGTTTGATAACCTCAAGAACCTCAGCTTAGGACTTCCCTGGTGGTCCAGTGGTTAAAAATCCACCTGCCAATGCTGGGGACATGCGTTTGATTCCTGGTTGGGGAAGATTCCACATGTCGCAGAACAGCTAAACAAGCCCACCACACCTAGAGAATAGCTCCTTCGTGTAACAGTGAAGACCCAGTGCAACCAGAAAATAAACAACAACAAAAAAAGAACCATTTCTTATGGGGAGACCACCTGAAACCACCAGATTAAAGGAATCCAGGCCCTGCACATACCCTGACCCTTGTCAGCAACCCTGCTCTTGAACCACTGCTATAAAACTCCTCACCAAATCTCTCCAGGTTGGGACACAAAGTTTTTCAGGGTATGAGTCCACTGTGTTGCCCTGTGTCTGACAAAATAATAATGGTATTCTTTTCTACTTCACCCAAAATTCTGTCTCTGAGATTTGATTCAGTACGAGTGTACAGAAGCTGAGTTTTCAGCATCAGAGTTACACTCTCTTAGTATTTGTGTGATTTTTGAGATGAAGCTTACCTTATACAGCTTCTACTAAAATGTGATAAGTAAACCGATCATAAACAATACTGGAAGATGTAATGATTAAAGCTTTGAAATTTTTCAATAATGCTAAGGCTATTTCTTTGGTACACTCCTTCCATATTGAGAGAAAAAATATTATAAATGAAATTTAAATTTACTCATTAAACAAAGAAAGTAAAATACAGTCTACAACAACTCCAAGGTTTCTGTAAAGGCTTTAAAGTGATAAGGTACATTTTCAGTGAATGCTTGAAAACAGAAATATTATAATAGCCATAAATGAGCTTTTACATTAGTCTTCTTTTATTCTGAAAACCAAGATGTTAATGAATTTTGTAATTATTAATATTTTGTAGGTAAATTTACATCTTTGTGTTTCCATACTGGTATGTAAGCATTAATAAATGTATCTCTTTACACATAATTGGCTTACAGTGTGAAAGCTGTCTCTTATACACATCTATGATTTTCCAAAGCACTAGAAATATATACTGTGTAGTTCTCTTAATTCTATGACTCAAGTCCTTCAGTTGCTTAAGACTTCTGAGAGACTAAAACTGCACAAAGGGCTTTAAATATTTTAAAACAGATTTGCTTGCTAGAACATTTTAGGCACATCTCAAAAAATCTTTTTAAGCTTTTATAAAAGGGCACTAGCATCTTTTCGATGTAATATTTATTTTGTTTGTTTCTACTGAGACTTGAAAATATGTGTACCATAACCCAACAGGCTGGTTAACAACTGTTATTATCTGAAAACTATAATAGAGAGGTAACAGATATAAATCTTAGAAATCATCTTGGAAATAACTATCAGCCATAGACAATTAAATGTGCTTCTGCACATGTCTGGCAGAAGCTACTCTGAATCTTCATAATCACAAATTCAGGCCCCTTTCCTTTTTAAAAAAGTAAATTCATTGTCAAACCCATAGATATATCTTATTATATCAAGTAGAAATTCTTTTTACTAGGCATGAACATTTATAATCAGAAAGAACATATTCCTAACTAGGAAATTTTTCCTTTAGGTATTTTCTGCCAAAATCTTACTTATACAATCTGTTACATTGTGTATAATATTCAGCTCTGCAGATGGTTGCATTTTCTTAATATTGCCTGTCTATAATTTTCACAATTACTACATTACATTTCACGGACTGTTTGTGCTATATAAATAGACTCCAGCTCTCTCTTTAGTCTTCAAACTAAGCAAGCACAGGCCTTCTGCAGGGTGCAGCCCAACAGCTTCTTAGGTGCTTCTCACTTTATTTTAATTTTGTAATATTTTCCTCAAACTTTTATTTTAAAAAAGCTTTTTTAAACTTATTTTGTGTTATGTTAGTTGCTCAGTTGAGTCCGACTCTGCAACCCAGGGACTGTACTCTAATAGGCTCCCCTGTCCATGGGATTTCCCAGGCAAAAATATGGGAGTGGGTAGCCATTCCCTTCTCCAGGGGATCTTCCCAACCCACGGATAAATAGAACCTGGGTCTCCTGCACTGCAGATAGATTCTTTACCCTCTGAGCCACTAAGAGTTCTCCCAAAGGATGTTTTTACACTAATAATGTTAATAGAAGCAACCAACTACTCCGAATGTAAATATTCATGGGATTTTCTGCCTAAAAATATTGTATTTCCTCTCATACACAAGTCAGATAGGTTCCATAGGATAAGAAGTGAAACATATCCACTGGATTTGGTAATTAAGAGGTAGGTCATTGCTTGCTTCATTGAGAGCAATTTCAATAGAATGCAAGAGTTCACCAAGTAGAGAAATCAATGGAATAAAACTGAAGACAAAATATGTAAACTACTCTTTTGAGAAGTTAGAATAAAAGAGAGATTAGACAGTAACTAAAAAGAAACTCGATAGCTTTAATTAGATTAGAGCAACTGAAATAGGTTTATATCAAAAGGGGAAAGATCAAAAGAAAAGTGGAAATGCAAAATCAAAAAAAAAAAGAATAATGTTGCTGAGTTCAGTTCAGTTCAGTTGTCAGCCGTGTCCGACTCTTTGCAACCCCATGAATCGCAGCACGCCAGGCCTCCCTGTTCATCACCATCTCCCAGAGCTCACTCAGACTCACGTCCATCGAGTCCGTGATGCCATNAAATACCACTGGTAGCTTGATAGGGATTGCACTGATTCTATAGATTGCTTTGGGTAGTATACTCCCTGTCTCTTATACACATCTAGATGTGTATAAGAGACAGATATACAAGTAACATAAGAAATGACAATTACCCAGGAGTTTCTGAAAGATATGTTCTATAAACCAATAGATAAAAACTTCTTGAAGAAACTGAAAAACTTTGGAGTCATTTTGCAAAATAAACACTATACTTACAATTTGTTGCTGTCTGAAATTGAGAAGAAAGTGCTTGAGTAACTGAATTCCAAAATGTATATAAAATTTCAGCCTGTCCATCCTGTGGCCCAAAAAAAGGGGGGTGTATTATTTTTTTTTAATGATAATGGATACGATATAGTATTGACAATGTATTAAAAATGTATTAAATCAAAATTCCTAAGATAGCTATCAAACAATGAAATTACTAAGTAACTAAGCAGAAATATATAGATGATTCAAATCACTAAGCAGAAATATATAGATGATTCAAATCACGTCTCATGTTCAGATAATCAGTCACCATCCTTCTCTGCTACTTACTAGCTGTGTGAGCTTGAGCAAATTGCTAAAGCATTGTATGACTATGGTAACAGTACCTACACTGCAGAATTCTTAAGAGGACTTTTAAAGTTCATAAAAGTGAACTCTTGGGACAGTTCTTATTACATGTAATAAACCTCAGTGAATGTTAGCTATTACTATAACAATTATCATCCTCATTTTATATACAAAAGGCAATTTGTGTGACCATACGAAAATGAAGAACAAGCATACTTAGATTAACATTGACCAGCAGAATATAATTCACCAACTACAAAAGAGAACTGCCTGAAGAATAGATATAATTTTTTTGTTTTCTTTTTTAAGTCACAGAAATTACTATGTGGAATAAGAAATGGCAACCCACTCCAGTATTCTTGCTGGGAAAATCTCATGGACAGAGGAGCCTGGCAGGTTACAGTCTATGGGGTAAAAAAGAGTAGGATACAACTGAGTACAAATTATTATTACTCAGCTTAGCAGGACACTATCATTCAACTATTAATACATATTTTAGAAAGTAATTACTATAAGAAAGGATAAACATTAGTTTAAGTATCATTTGTTAAAATAAGAAAGTATTTTAATACTGTTAAAACAAAATGACACTTCTAGAAATTTTACCAAGTCCTTTAAAGTACTTCTTCTATATGCATGGTATATAATATCAAATTGTTGATATTCTATTTTTGAAGTACAAGAATGCCAATTTTACATGGTTCACTTTAATCACATAAATATGTATAATGTTCAAATATGACTACTCTCGTAAAAAAATAATTAAGAAACTCATTAATTCTGTTTTAGTTTTGCACTTGCAAAAATGAAATTCTACTTTTCAAGGTTATAAAGAAAATGAACTATGAAAAATACTGATTTCTCACTCCTATATCTATATACATATCTATTTTCCTTGTTATTTGTTTCTTTAGTAAGTCTTTTGTTTTGATTTCAAATAGGTATTGTGTACCACAAAAAGAGGCAAATCAAATAATTGCTAGTTTCTTACTCAGAGATCAGAAAGTAGATTTAGATCACCAAGATTTTATGCAAATATGTATATTGTGTATGTGCATGCTCAGTTGCTCAGTGGTGTCCGACTCTGGAATGCTATGGACTGCAGTCTGCCAGGCTCCTCTGCCAGGCTCCTCTTGTATCAGGCAAGAAAACTGGAATGGGTTGCCATTTCCTCCTCTAGGGGATCTTCCCAACCCAGAGATCAAACTTGCATCTCCTATGTCTCCTGCACTGGTAAGCAGATGCATTGTATATCATATAGCTTAAAGTGGATGTTTTTCCAACAAGGACCAATAATACCACAAGGAATTATATTCAATATCTTGTAATAACTTCTAATGGAAAAGAATTTGGAGAAGTATATATATCTACTATATATAAAGCTATAACTGAATCACTTTGCTGTACTGTAACTAATGCAACAGTGTAACTGCTTATATTTTAGTTAAATAAACTGACTTTTTCATCATATTAAAGAATCATTATATCACATTAACAAAATGAAGGACAAAACCACATGATCATCTCAACTGATAGACAAAATAGCATTAGACAAAGTTCAACACACTTTCATGACAAAACCACTCAACAAGCTAGGAAATTATCACAACATAATAAAGGCCATATATGACAAGTCCACAGGTAACATCATAATGGTAAAAATCTGAAAGCTAAGATGCAGAACAGTTGATGACTATATATATATATATAAAAGAAGCTAGAATAACCAAAATTACTAAGTAAATAAATAAAGAAAATTTCTACTTTACTGACTGAAAATCATATGTTATTTATACAAACATGGATGTGCATTAAAAAAATTGAAACAAAGCAGAGCCAAAAACAGTCTTACACATACATAACCACACGACATTCAACTAAAGTGCCAGGACAGTCAACAGGCAAAGCATAACATCTCAGATCCACATGCAAAGAAATAAACCTTAACCATATCTCATACCATACACAAAAATTAACTCCAAATGAATCCAGTAAAACTTCTACAATAAAATATAGGAGGAAATGCTTACAGCCTTAGGTTAGACAAAGATTTCTTACGTCAAACAATCCTCCAAAAGTTATAAAAGAAAAATTGATAAGTTATAATGGTTCAAAAATAAAACTTGTCATTTGGAAGATACCATTAAGAAAATGAAAAGGCAAACACAGACAGATGTATCTGCAAAACAAACATCTGAGAAAGGACTCTGAATCCAGATATATACAATTATCTTAAGACTTAATTAGAAGACAGTGGAAGTGAAAGTGTTAGTCACAGTCATGTTCAACTCATTGTGACCCCATGGACTGTAGGCTGCCAGGTTACTCTGTCCATGGAATTCTCCAGGCAAGAATACTGGAGTGGGTTGCCATTTCCTCCTCCAAGGGATCTTTCCAATCCAGGGATCGAACCTGGGTCTCCTAAATTGCAGGCAGATTCTTTATCACTGTGCCACCAGGGAAGCGTGAAGAAGAGGACAAGCAATAAGCTAAAAAATTAAATAAAACTTAAAAGTCAATATTTTTACAAATACTTGATTAATAAAGATATATAGATGGAAAATAAATGTGAAAATATGGTTATCACTAGACTTTAGGCCAGTGGAAGTAAAAACCACAATGAAAATCTACTAAACACAAGAATGGCTAAAACTAAAATAACAATATAATGGATTGATAAAAAGGTAGAGGAACTATCATACGTTGTTGATATGGATGAAAAATCATACATTCATCTTAGGAAACTGTTCGGCAGTTATTTAAAGGTAACATATATGTATCAAATGATCAGGAAATTCCACTCAAATATATACCCAAGAGAATGAAGACATATGTCTACAAAAGATTTGTATGTAAATGATTACAGTAGCTTTATTCATAATAACCTCAAACTTTAATAACCCAGTTATCCTCCAACTGAGGAATAGACAAATAGCATATATCTATACAATGAAAGTTTAGTCAGAAATAAAAACAGACTATTGGAACATGCAACAACATGAATAATTCTTAAAATAACTACACATTGCTATAAAAGTTCTCATACTGCATGATTCCAGTTTTATAACAATCTATGAAAAGCTACAGAGAAGGCGATGGCACCCCACTCCAGTACTCTTGCCTGGAAAATCCCATGGACGGAGGAGCCTGGTAGGCTGCAGTTCATGGGGTCGCGAAGAGTCGGACACGACTGAGCGACTTCCCTTTCACTTTTCACTTTCATGCACTGGAGAAGGAAATGGCAACCCACTCCAGTGTTCTTGCCTGGAGAATCACCAGGGGGAGCCTGGTGGGCTGCCGTCAATGGGGTCACACATATTTTTACATATTAAAAAAGATGACCAAACAGATATGTAAAGCACAGAAAAGCACAGTATTCTCAGAGTAGAGTGATTTGTGGAAGAAAATGGAGAGAATCAGTCTTAAATAAATCCTCTGCATAAGTTCTGTCTGGCCACACAGGAATGAAGACCTCTGTGGTCACTACCTTGCTGCGCAGTTCTTTACAAATAGAAGCAGGGAAGCAGGTACTGTGGTTTATTCACCCAGGACTGCCAGGGACTAAATAATGCTTACATATACAAGTACTTTCAGTAAATGTTTTTGAATAAAAATTTAACTACATACAAACTCTCAGAATTCTTTTAAAAAGCCTCCATACAATTAATGCTCTTACATTCAGTGATTAAACAAAAACACTTCCATGGTATTAGCTAGTTTATATTTCACTGTTTAGAACTACCCTGTGCTGTTATTTCATGACAAAAAACAGAGAGAAAATTTTTGGATGATATTTGGTTAAGCAACTTTTAATTCATGATGTGGGCATTTCATCTGTTCATTCATCAAATCATCATTTATACAAAAAGGAAAAAGCTATAAGGTCTCTGTGTCTTAATATCTCTTAGTTAGGAACTAAAATACTCTAATTAAAATACTCTACAAGCATTAATAAAATTCTTCAACATCAAACATCCTTTTACACAGAAAAAATTCAGAGTTCCCCTGATTGAATTATGGAGAATTAACTTATTCTTTTGAAGAATTTCGTTTCATATCCTACGTATTTTAAAAGTGTAGAAAAGAACTTATT
>SJYT01079493.1:448866-519378 GCA_006410635.1 Cephalophus harveyi | reverse complement strand
ACTAAGCAGAAATATATAGATGATTCAAATCACGTCTCATGTTCAGATAATCAGTCACCATCCTTCTCTGCTACTTACTAGCTGTGTGAGCTTGAGCAAATTGCTAAAGCATTGTATGACTATGGTAACAGTACCTACACTGCAGAATTCTTAAGAGGACTTTTAAAGTTCATAAAAGTGAACTCTTGGGACAGTTCTTATTACATGTAATAAACCTCAGTGAATGTTAGCTATTACTATAACAATTATCATCCTCATTTTATATACAAAAGGCAATTTGTGTGACCATACGAAAATGAAGAACAAGCATACTTAGATTAACATTGACCAGCAGAATATAATTCACCAACTACAAAAGAGAACTGCCTGAAGAATAGATATAATTTTTTTGTTTTCTTTTTTAAGTCACAGAAATTACTATGTGGAATAAGAAATGGCAACCCACTCCAGTATTCTTGCTGGGAAAATCTCATGGACAGAGGAGCCTGGCAGGTTACAGTCTATGGGGTAAAAAAGAGTAGGATACAACTGAGTACAAATTATTATTACTCAGCTTAGCAGGACACTATCATTCAACTATTAATACATATTTTAGAAAGTAATTACTATAAGAAAGGATAAACATTAGTTTAAGTATCATTTGTTAAAATAAGAAAGTATTTTAATACTGTTAAAACAAAATGACACTTCTAGAAATTTTACCAAGTCCTTTAAAGTACTTCTTCTATATGCATGGTATATAATATCAAATTGTTGATATTCTATTTTTGAAGTACAAGAATGCCAATTTTACATGGTTCACTTTAATCACATAAATATGTATAATGTTCAAATATGACTACTCTCGTAAAAAAATAATTAAGAAACTCATTAATTCTGTTTTAGTTTTGCACTTGCAAAAATGAAATTCTACTTTTCAAGGTTATAAAGAAAATGAACTATGAAAAATACTGATTTCTCACTCCTATATCTATATACATATCTATTTTCCTTGTTATTTGTTTCTTTAGTAAGTCTTTTGTTTTGATTTCAAATAGGTATTGTGTACCACAAAAAGAGGCAAATCAAATAATTGCTAGTTTCTTACTCAGAGATCAGAAAGTAGATTTAGATCACCAAGATTTTATGCAAATATGTATATTGTGTATGTGCATGCTCAGTTGCTCAGTGGTGTCCGACTCTGGAATGCTATGGACTGCAGTCTGCCAGGCTCCTCTGCCAGGCTCCTCTTGTATCAGGCAAGAAAACTGGAATGGGTTGCCATTTCCTCCTCTAGGGGATCTTCCCAACCCAGAGATCAAACTTGCATCTCCTATGTCTCCTGCACTGGTAAGCAGATGCATTGTATATCATATAGCTTAAAGTGGATGTTTTTCCAACAAGGACCAATAATACCACAAGGAATTATATTCAATATCTTGTAATAACTTCTAATGGAAAAGAATTTGGAGAAGTATATATATCTACTATATATAAAGCTATAACTGAATCACTTTGCTGTACTGTAACTAATGCAACAGTGTAACTGCTTATATTTTAGTTAAATAAACTGACTTTTTCATCATATTAAAGAATCATTATATCACATTAACAAAATGAAGGACAAAACCACATGATCATCTCAACTGATAGACAAAATAGCATTAGACAAAGTTCAACACACTTTCATGACAAAACCACTCAACAAGCTAGGAAATTATCACAACATAATAAAGGCCATATATGACAAGTCCACAGGTAACATCATAATGGTAAAAATCTGAAAGCTAAGATGCAGAACAGTTGATGACTATATATATATATATATACATATATACACATGCATATATATATGCTTCTACACACACACACTTAAGAAAATGAGTCAATTTTGCTTAAGCATACAAATACAAAATTTTCAGGTATAAAAGTAAATTGACTTTGGTATTTGAATTAATTACGTAAAGAAGTTGGATTTATGTCAGCAATGTAAGTATTATTAAATATTAGGAAATGTATTAATGCAATAGCCCAATGTTTCTAATAGGGAAATCTATAGAATCCTGTAGCTGAGTGAATAAAAGGCAATTAATACAGTTCATTTAAATTAACAAAATAATTAAAATCCAGTTCTCATTTTTTTAAAAAAATTCATAGAAAAAGATGCATAAAATGATTTCTGTCCTTTTAAAATCGTGGTTAAAAAACACAAAAATCTTAGCCACTTTGAAGATGACAGTAGTGTTAACTCCATGTACCTTGTGCAACAGATCCCTGCAATTTTTCCTCCTTGCAAAACTGAAACTCTATAACTAATGAACTACTCCAATTTTCTTTCTCCCCCAGCCCTTGCAAGCTACCTATCTACTTTCCAAGAACTTACCTATAGAAAATATGTGTTTTTGTGGTCAGACTGTTTCATTTAGCATGATGTCAAGATTCAACCATCTTTAGCATCTTGTTAAAGACTAAATAATATTCCATTGTATCTATGTACACATGTATTTCTGTGCCTGTAAACTATTTTCTATTTTTTTAAGCGACATTTTAAAAAATTTGTTTGTTTTAATTGGAGGCTAATTACTTTACAATATTACAGTGGTTTTTGCCATGCATTCACATGAATCAGCCATAGGTGTACATGTGTTCCCCATCCTGAACCCCCCTCCGACCTCCCTCACCATCCCACATCCTTTAGGGTCATCCCAGTGCATCAGCCCTGAGCACCCTGTCTCATGCACCAAACCTGGGCTGGCAATCTGTTTCACATATGATAATATACATGTTTCAATGTTATTCTTTCAAATCATCCCACCCTTGCCTTCTCCCACAGAGTCCAAAGATTGGTCTATACATCTGTGTCTCTTTTGCTGTCTTGCATATAGGGTCACTGTTACATTCTTTCTAAATTCCATACATATGTGCTCAGTTGAGTTCAGTTCAGTCGCTCAGTCCTGTCTCTCTGTCACCCCATGAATCACAGCACGCCAGGCCTCCCTGTCCATCAGCAACTCCCAGAGTTCACTCAAACTCATGTCCATCGAGTCGGTGATGCCATCCAGCCATCTTATCCTCTGTCATCCCCTTCTCCTCCTGCCCCCAATCCCTCCCAGAATCAGGGTCTTTTCCAATGAGTCAATTCTTCACATGAGGTGGCCAAAGTATTGGAGTTTTAGCTTTAGCATCATTCCTTCCAATGAACACCCAGGACTGATCTCCTTTAGGATGGACTGGTTGGATCTCCTTGCAGTCCAAGGGACTTTCATGAGTCTTCTCCAACACCACAGTTCAAAGGAATCAATTTTTCGGTGCTCAGCTTTCTTTATAGTCCAACTCTCACATCCACACATAAGCACAGGAAAAACCATAGCCCTGAGTAGACGGACCTTTGTTGGCAAAGTAATGTCTCTGCTTTTGAATATGCTGGCTAGCTTGGTCATAACTTTCCTTCCAAGGAGTAAGCGTCTTTTAATTTCATGGCTGCAATCACACCATCTGCAGTGATTCTGGAGCCCAAGAAAATAAATTTAGCCACTGTTTCCCCATCTATTTGCCATGAAGTGATGGGACCAGATGCCATGATCTGAGTTTTCTGAATGCTGAGATTTAAGCCAACTTTTTCACTCTCCTCTTTCACTTTCATCAAGAGGTTATTTAGTTCTTCTTCACTTTCTGCCATAAGGATGGTGTCATCTGCATATCTGAGGTTATTGATATTTCTCCTGGCAATCTTGATTCCAGCTTGTGTTTCTTCCAGTCCAGCGTTTCTCATGATGTACTATGCATCTAAGTTAAAAAAGCAGGGTGACAATATACAGCCTTGACGTACTCCTTTTCCTATTTGGAACCAGTCTGTTGTTCCATGTCCAGTTCTAACTGTTGCTTCCTGACCTGCATACAGATTTCTCAAGAGGCAGGTCAAGTGGTCTGGTATTCCCATCTCTTGAAGAACTTTCCACAGTTTATTGTGATCCACACAGTCAAAGGCTTTGGCATAGTCAATAAAGCAGAAGTGGATGTTTTTCTGGAACTCCCTTGCTTTTTCCATGATCCAGCGGATGTTGGCAATTTGATCTCTGGTTCCTCTGCCTTTTCCAAAACCAGCTTGAACATCTGGAAGTTCACGAAAGTTGCTTGTATATTTTTGAGATTAGTTGTTTGTCAGTTGCTTCATTTGCTATTATTTTCTCCCATTCTGAAGGCTGTCTTTTCACCTTGCTTATAGTTTCCTTTGTTGTGCAAAAGCTGTTAAGTTTAATTACATTCCATTTGCTTATTTTTGCTTTTATTTCCACTAGTCTGGGAGGTGGGTCATAGAGGATCCTGCTATGATTTATGTCAGAGAATGTTTTTCCTATGTTTTCCTCTAGGAGTTTTATAGTTTCTGGTCTTATGTTTAGATCTTTAATCCATTTTGAGTTTATTTTTGTGTATGGTTTTAGAAAATGTTCTAGTTTCATCTTTTATAAGTGGTTGACTAGTTTTCCCAGCATAACTTGTTAAAGAGATTGTCTTTTCTCCATTGTATATTCTTGCCTCCTTTGTCAAAGATAAGGTGTCCATAGGTGCGTGGATTTATCTCTGGGCTTTCTGTTTTGTTCCATTGATCTATATTTTTGTCTTCGTGCCAGTACCTTACTGTCTTGATGACTGTAGCTTTGCAATATAGCCTGAAGTCAGGCAGGTTGATTCCTCCAGGTCCATTCTTCTTTCTCAAGATTGCTTTGGCTATTTGAGATTTTTTGTATTTCCACACAAACTGTGAAATTATTTGTTCCAATTCTGTGAAAAATACCACTGGTAGCTTGATAGGGATTGCACTGATTCTATAGATTGCTTTGGGTAGTATACTCCTTTCACTATATTGATTCTTCCGATCCATGAACATGGTATATTTCTCCATATATTTGTGTCATCTTTGATTTCTTTCATCAGTGTTTTTAGTTTTCTATACATGGGTCTTTTGTCTCTTTAGGTCAAACAGTTCGATTGCTTCTATCTCTTGGCTATTATGAATAATGCTGCAATGAACACGGCAGGGCAAATCTCTCTTTAAGATCCTGTTTACAATTCTTTTGGATTTCTATGTCCAGAAATGAGATCACTGGATTATACATTAATTCTATTTTTACTTTTTTTGAGAAAACTCTATACTGTTTTTCTTAGCAGCAGCACCATTTTACATTCCTAATAACAATGTACAAGGGTACTGATTTCTCCACATCCTCACCAACACTTGTATTCTGTTTTGAAAAGTTATGCTAATCAGTGCATGTGATATCTCATTATGATTTTGATTTGTACTTTCTGATGACTAGTGGTGCTGATGATCTTTTAATTTGCTTGTTGGTCATTTGCATGTCTTCTTTGAAGAAACGTCTATTTGTATGTCTATTCAAGTCCTTCACACATTTTTTTAGTTGAGTTACTTGGTTTATTGTTACTGTTGTTGAGTTGTAGGAGTTCTTTATATATTATGAACATCAACCCCTTATCAAATATATAGCTTGCAAATATTTTCTCTCATTCTGTGGGTTGCCTTTTCATTCTATTGTTTCCTTTGTCACAAAGAAGTTTCAAAGTTTAACGTACTCCTATTTTTGCTTTTCTAGCCTGTGCTTTTGGTGTTATATTCATGAAATCACTACCAAGTGCAATGTTATGAAGATTTCCCCCCATTTCCTACTATGAGTTTTAAAATTTTAGTTCTTACATTTAGGATTTTAATTCATTTTGAATTCATTTTTTAATACAGTAGGGTTTTAACTCATTTTGAATCGATGTTTTAATACAGTTTAAGGAAAGGGTCTAATTTCTTTATTTTGCACAGGAACATCCAATTTTCCAGCATCATTTCTAGAAGAGACTAGTAATACAAGGTTTGTGTGACCCTCTTTATTCTACATACCATTATTTGTCTTTTCTTAATTTGAAATTAATACTGTCACTATTGCTTTCATTTGAGAAATGTTTATCAATCCATTTATTTTATTCTTTCTTGTTTTTTGATGTGACTCTTATAAATCTATTTTATTTTTAAACATAGTTTTGTCTTTTAATAAGGAAACTACAAACCAAATATGTTTGACTAATAGGTTGTTTCAGCTTTTATCATCTCATTGTCTTTCCTTTGTTTTCTGTGTTTGTTCTGTTTGCTTTTATCTTCTCTAGAGGCTTTTCATTTATTCATTTTGGATGTGTCATTACCTATTCCTACAACTAACCATAAATTCCTTTGAGGCAAATCATCTCTGTAATTCTACAGAATTACTGAAATAGATTCCTAGAAATAACAGGAAATCTTCAAGGCTTTTTTATAATTGCCAAAGTAAACAAGAAAATTCTAAGACATAGACATGCCATTTTAAAAGAAAACATAGGGTCCCAGATAATCTGGCTACTTCCTCCTTTTTAGTGACAAGTCACTTAAAACTTCAAAGCCAGAAAGTATGTACTTTTAACTTATTCAGAGAACTCAGAGTGTCCATGCTCTAGAAGGTATGTGAACCTTGGCTAAGAAATTAATGTTTTCTGAATATCCATTATGTAACAGGCATTGCTGAATGTTATCTCACTTAAATCTTACAACAACCACTAGAGTATAAGGTCCACAATAGCAGAGGCCTCATTTTGTCTTTTTTACCAGTCTAATTACAACATTGAGACTGTGACCTAGACATAAAGGCACATAATAAATATTTATTTTGAGAATGAGTGGATGACATTTTTACGTCCCTTTTCAGAGTAAAAACAAAGGTCAAAGATAAAACGTGACTTGCTTAGAATTACACAGAAAGTGGTAGAGCTGGGATTTGATCTAAAGTCTGTTTGGTTGAAAGTACTGTGTGTGCTAAGTCGGTTCAGTCATGTCTGATTCTGTGCACCCCATGGGCTGCAGCCTGCCAGAATCCTCTATCCATGGGATTCTCTAGCCAAGAACACTGGAGTGGGTTGCCATGCCCTCCTCCAGGGTATTTTCCTGACCCAGGGATCAAACTCACGTCTCTCATGTCTCCTGCATTGGCAGGCGGGTTCTTTACCACTAGTGCCACTTGGGAAGCCCCTGTCAAAGTATTAGTTCCCTTTAACTTGACTTACAAAACCTTATATGGTATGATTGATAAGAAGTCCAGGGGTCCCCAAGGGGAGAGGGGTCTGGAATTCTCAAGGAGGGGGAAAGGACAAACTTTTCTTTCCCTCTACTTTTCTTGGTCTTAGTCACATAAAGTGTTTTTATCTTTAAGCCTGGAACTGATGATTACAGGTTTGGATTCTGTACTAAGGATTATATAGCAATGTATCCTGCTTGAGGACAGTTTCTCCTTCCTGAGGGCCTTCTGGCTAATCCTGTTATCTTCAAATGTGGACTGTGGGAGCGTGTCTCTTTGCAACCTCTGAACATTGTTTTGACTCCTGTAATAACTAATTGGAGAGTATATAACTCCATTGCTAACACTAGTAAGGTAATCTTTCTGCCCCCTTCTGAGGTCTATGTCAGAAGCTTTCTCTATCCCTTTTATACTTTAATAAAACTCTATTGCACAAAAGCTCTGAGCAATCAAGCCTTGTCTCTGGCCCCGGATTGAATTCTTCTCTTCCAGAGGCCAAGAATCCAGGCGTCTTTTCGTGGGTAAGCAACAACCTTTCAATTGTCCCAGTCTATTTCTTTTGTTACACCCCACGGAGTCAAAGATTCAACCACACTCCATTTCTTTCGGGCTCTTGAAGGTTCTTTTGTAGTTTCTCCCAGTTATTAACCTTTAAACTAGAACCTTCATCAGTCAATTTAGGTATCATTTCTCTTGGTTCCCCTATGTTTGGTGTGCTCTATTAAATACATCTATTGAGAGATGGTAATGAACAGGGAGGCCTGGCGTGCTGTGATTCATGGGGTCACAAAGAGTCGGACACGACTGAGAGACTGAACTGAACTGAACTGATTGCACCCCATATTCCCCATCATAATTATATTTTCCCATTTAAATAAAGGAACAGAACAGTGGTCAAGAAGAGGAAGCCTGAAAGTAGGGTATTAAAGTTCAAATCCAGACTCTAAAACCTCTACTGATATAACCTGTGGGACATCTGAGAGAAGATGATCTAGGACATGGAAAAGATACAACTCTCTTGCTTAAGAATAAAATCTAAGCCGGAGAAAGAAATTTAGGTGATATCATCATCTGGAGGTGGTAGAAACTATTAGAATGTGTGAGCTTTTCTATAGATTGCATATGGCATAAGAAGAAAAGGATAGGACCCAGGGGAACAACACTACTTAAAGGTTGGGAAATAAATAATTTAGAGTGGAGAAGGAGAAGTGGGTACAGCTTGGGCACAAGTTAGTGATTGATGAAACTGAATGATGGATACATAGGGAGTCACTGCCCTATATTTTGGTTCTATTTTAGCTTTTATTTGAAATGTTAATAATAAAATGTTTTTAAAAGAAGGGCAGGTGGAGGTAGAGGAACTAATGAAGGATTCTGAAAAGATGCAGTATTTGTGAAAGGGGAAAGCAGAAGTCATTACTACCTCAAAGGTACAAAGTGAAGTAAGCACAAGGATTTGGTAGTTGGGGCATCATAATTCTTTTAGTAAGAACTGTTTTGGTGGAGCAGAAGCTTGATTTCAATGGTTTGGAACAAAACAAGTAAGAAATAGAGATACCAAGTAGTTTATGGAAATCTTGGCATGAAGGGAAGAAATGCTTACAGAGAGGTACAGGACCAAGGATTTTGTTCTGGTTTTGGGCTTAGATGGTAGGTCCTTAGGAGGAAGTAAGTGGGAAAGGTGGATACTGGAGAAAGCAGAGCATGCCCCAGACACGGATAAAATATAGAACACAAACAAAAGTGGAGGGACAAGTCTGAGAAAAGAGAAGATACAACCAACAACCTAATACAATTCAAAGAAGATGATACAATCTTTGGTACAGAAAGGGAAGGCAAGGAACAATTCAGAGAGATTTTTTTTAAGACAGTAAACTATAGTCCTAGGGTCACAAAGAGTCCAACACGACTGAAGCAACTTAGGACAGACGGACGGATGAACTAGATGAGACAAGGTGAGAGGGAACCAGGTGTAATTAAGTTATAATCAAAGGACAAGAGGAAGTCAAAGGTTTGGCAACAAGTCTGTGCCAGAGATCTCTGTGGAGAGATCACATTGTAAGAAAGCCTGAAGACTCGATTAAAAAAACCAAACAGATATGAATTTTATACTAGCTCTTAATCATCTTCTGGATGAAAGCAGAGGGAGCCTAGGGAAGCAAATATAAAGCAAAGAAAAAAGCTATCTTTACTGGAAAAGAGCCTTCAGGGAGCAACATTTTGCTCTAATTACAATAAAGGAAGGTACAGAAATTCAGTAGGGACTTTAAGATGAACACCAAAAAGCAAAATGAAAACACCTATGCAACCAAAAGAATTCCACTTAAAATCAAAATGTTGGCTTTTATATGCATATTGTTCTAAAATAAAAGAATATTTATGAGACAAGCTACTTGTTGTTTTAAGAAATGAGGGTTTAGATAAGTGGCAGTGGGAGAGGTGAAAAGTAGACAGATTTCAGTTAACTTCTGATGATTGAACAGATAGGACTTGTTAAAATGTATGAAAATGTAGAGCTAAATAGAAAAAACATACACAAAATGTTAACATACATTATCTCTGGGTGACAGGCTTAAACATGATGCTTCCTTTATCCTTTTTTATTTTTTAGAGGAGTAATTAAGATAATCTAACTTAATTCTAAAGGCAAGAATAAATTCTTGAGGTAAAAAATTCAGTACTGAAATACACATGACAAAAACTTAAAGTTACTCTTCAAATTCAAGTCCCTTATCCCACACTTTTCCCCTAGAGATCATCAAGTTAAAGGGTTTTAAAGTTACAGGAGCTAAAAATAAAATAAAGGGTTTTAAAACCCTTTCCACATAGTTCATTGTAGTGTTTCTCAACCTTTCTTTTCATTATTTCCCCTCAAAAATGAAAACTAATTAATTATACATATGTGTATATATATTATACTAAAATAATTATTCAATGTAACTGAACTTAATTTAAATTTAACTTAGTCTTTCCCTAATGATAGATATTAAATACTAAAAAGTAAGATTTGGTGCAGCAGAATTGAACTCTGGAGGGCACTCAAAACCACTGTAATATATGATTGTTTATATTTATCCTTCTCCCCAAAAAACAGAACTATTTCTTCCTCTTGGGGTAGAATACTGCCCTTGTTGAAAATGCATGGTGGACCGGTATTGTAAATAGTCTATCAGTCAAATTAAATTTAGTATGAACCACATTCTCCTTCAAACTTTTCCCTTGGCTTCCTTTATCATATTCCATTTGACTTCATTCTCTTGAGGTACTCCCTGTGGCATCCTCTGTTACAATGTTTCCTAAACTTAGTGAATGTAAATATTTTTAAATACACATTCTAATATATGTTTGCTTATTTGTTTAAAATTATATATCTGTTGTTGTTGTTTAGTCACCACATCATGTCCAATTCTTTGCGACCCCATGCACTATAGCCCACCAGGCTCCTTTGTTCATGGGATTTCCCAGCCAAGAACACTGGAGTGGGTTGACATTTCCTTCTCCAAAATTATAAATACTACTATATTAATAAAATATGTGCAATATAAAATGTACAAAAAATAGTTTAAAGGATGAAACTTAAGAAAAGGATGGGTAGAAATTAGAACTGTCTTTTCCATGTAAAATTGTATACACACTTTGGAAAAAGCAGAGTTCTATATAAATCTTATACGGTGCATTTTCAAGGTACATTTCTTTTCTCTCCATAGCCAATTCTATCTATTACTATGGCTTTGACCACCATCTATGAGGTTCAGTTCAGTTCAATCACTCAGTCACGTCCAACTCTTCATAAACCCATGGACTGCAGCACACCAGGCTTCCCTGTCCATCACCAACTCCCGGAGCTTACTCAAACTGATGTGATGCCATCCAACCATCTCATCCTCTGTCATCTGCTTCTCCTTCTGCCTTCAATCTTTCCTAGCATCAGGGTCTTCTCCCAATGAGTCACTTCTTTGCATCAGGTGGCCAAAGCCTTGGAGTTTCAACTGCAACATCAGTCCTTCCAATGAATATTCAGGACTGATTTCCTTTGGGATGGACTGGTTGGATCACCTTGCAGCTCAAGAGTCTTCTTAAGCACTACAGTTCAAAAGCATCAATCCTTCAGCACTCAGCTTTCTTTATAGCCTAACTCTCACATCCATACATGACTACTGGAAAAAACCATAGCTTTGACTGGATGGGCCTTTGTTGGCAAAGTAATGACTCTGCTTGGTTGGTCTAGGCTGGTCTAGGTTTTCTTCCAAGGAGTAAGCGTCTTTTAATTTCATAGCTGCAGTCACCATCTGCAGTGATTTAGGAGCCCAAAAAATAAAGTGTGCCACTGTTTCCATTGTTTCTCCATCTATTTGCCATGAAGTGATGGGACCAGATGCCATGATCTTAGCTTTCTGAATGTTGAGTTTTAAGTCAACATTTCACTCTCCTCTTTCACTCTCATCAAGAAGCTCTTTAGTTCTTCGCTTTCTACCATATGGGTGGTGTCATCTGCATATCCGAGGTTACTGAATTTTTCCCGGCAATCTTGATTCCAGCTTGTGCTTCATCCAGCCCACCATTTCTCATGATGTACTCTGCATATAAGTTAAATAAGCAGGGACATCTCCCAAATTTATGTCTCCAGTGGATGCCTCTTCTGAGCTCCAGACTCATATATTATATTAACTGAATCTTCCCTTGAATGTGCCATGAGCACTTGAATACTGAACGTATCTTCCTTGTTTAATGTGCTTCTCAGTTTACGGTCTCAAGTGAAGTTTACTGCTATCCAGCTTAACTCTTGTCAAAACTGAATATATCAGCCTTGACACCTCCTTCTCTATCTCACCACTTCTAATCTATCACTAAGATGTGTTGGTGTTATCTCCTGAATAATTCTCAAATCAATGCAACTGTCTCCATTTTTACTGGCATCAATGTAAATTACTGCTGTAGGCTGTTTTGTCTTGACAAAATTCGTATATTGAAGTCCTAACCAAAACCAACCATACATGAAAACGTAATCATATTTGGAGACTGGGTCTTTAAAGAAGTAATTAAGTTAAAACAGTCACTAGGGTGTCCTTATAAGAAGAGGAAATCTGAAACACAGACACATACAGAAGGAAATGATGTAAAGACACAGGGAGAAGACAGCTCTATGGACATTTGTCTACAAGTCTTTGGATTAATAACTAGGGGCTTATTGCTAAGTCACATAATACATGTATGTTTACGTTTTTAAGGAAAAGCCAAACTGTTTTCCAAAGTGGTTGTACAATTTTACATTTCCCTTCAGCAGTATATGAAAGTTACAGTTGCTCCATATCCTCACCAACACATGGTATGTTCAGGTCTTTCAACTTTTAGATATGTGCTTAAATGACAAAGATCATTTTAACTTTTCACGTCCAAACTGGAAGTTTTTATTTCTTTTTCTCACTGCACTAGTTAAGAAAATGTTAAGCAGAAGTAGTGAGAGCACAAAGAATACTTGTCCTCCTACCTGATCATTTCTTAACAGTCACTTGTCATTTTTTTATTACATCTTTACTTCTAAAAGCTATGCAGGTATCCTAGATTCTTTATCAATTAATTCTAACATCTGAAGTCCACAGCATCCTTCAGAAGTTCTTTAGGAGTCTAAAACGTGTTTTGCATTGTGTTTATTTTTCCTGCTGACTCTCAATCACAGATTCTAGTCTATTTATATGACTGGTGATTTTCAACTATGAGCTCATAGTTGGATGACCTTAACATGTGGAGAATTCTGACAGCTAAAACTAGAAATGTTTTCCTCTACAGAGGATCTGCACTTGCTTTTTGTGAGAGTAGGTACTGTTACCAACCAAGGAACATGTTAGCCACAGTCATAGGTCTCAAGATCTCAGGAGGTGTAATGCAAGGTTCATTCTCCCACCATGCTAGAGACCCAGAGCTTAGTGGACTGACCCCATCATTGACATGAACATTTGACTTCAGAGCAACTTCAGCATTTGCAATGACTTAGAGCTCACACATCTCCACTACAGTTTCAACTACTTTATCTGCTTATGTGTATCTGTATATGCACTGGCCACCTCATGAGAAGAGTTGACTCACTGGAAAAGACTCTTTGATGCTGGGAGGGATTGGGGGCAGGAGGAGAAGGGGACGACCGAGGATGAGATGGCTGGATAGCATCACTGACTCAATGGGCGTGAGTCTGAGTGAACTCCGGGAGTTGGTGATGGACAGGGAGGCATGGTGTGCTGCGATTCATGGGGTAGCAAAGAGTCGGACACGACTGAGCAACTGAACTGAAATGAACTGATACCCCTCAGAGATTCTCTTAGTGCATTAAAAATTATGCTTTTCTAACATCTAAAATTTGTTTTAGCAGGGAGAGGGCTCTTAAAAATAACTCATCCTCCATAGAAGCAACCTAGATTCCCATCAGCAGACAAATGGATAAGAAAGCTGTGGTACACATACACAATGGAATATTACTCAGCTATTAAAAAGAACACATTTGAATCAGTTCTAATGAGGTGGATGAAACTGGAGCGTATTATATAGAGTGAAGTAAGTCAGAAAGAAAAACACCAATACAGTATATTAACAGATATATATGGAATTTAGAAACATGGTAACGATGACCTTATATGCAAGACAGCAAAAGAGACAAGACAAGACAGCAAAAGCAGATGTAAAGAACAGAAATTTCTTTTCTCTCCATAGCCAATTCTATCTATTACTATGGCTTTGACCACCATCTATGAGGTTCAGTTCAGTTCAATCACTCAGTCACGTCCAACTCTTCATAAACCCATGGACTGCAGCACACCAGGCTTCCCTGTCCATCACCAACTCCCGGAGCTTACTCAAACTGATGTGATGCCATCCAACCATCTCATCCTCTGTCATCTGCTTCTCCTTCTGCCTTCAATCTTTCCTAGCATCAGGGTCTTCTCCCAATGAGTCACTTCTTTGCATCAGGTGGCCAAAGCCTTGGAGTTTCAACTGCAACATCAGTCCTTCCAATGAATATTCAGGACTGATTTCCTTTGGGATGGACTGGTTGGATCACCTTGCAGCTCAAGAGTCTTCTTAAGCACTACAGTTCAAAAGCATCAATCCTTCAGCACTCAGCTTTCTTTATAGCCTAACTCTCACATCCATACATGACTACTGGAAAAAACCATAGCTTTGACTGGATGGGCCTTTGTTGGCAAAGTAATGACTCTGCTTGGTTGGTCTAGGCTGGTCTAGGTTTTCTTCCAAGGAGTAAGCGTCTTTTAATTTCATAGCTGCAGTCACCATCTGCAGTGATTTAGGAGCCCAAAAAATAAAGTGTGCCACTGTTTCCATTGTTTCTCCATCTATTTGCCATGAAGTGATGGGACCAGATGCCATGATCTTAGCTTTCTGAATGTTGAGTTTTAAGTCAACATTTCACTCTCCTCTTTCACTCTCATCAAGAAGCTCTTTAGTTCTTCGCTTTCTACCATATGGGTGGTGTCATCTGCATATCCGAGGTTACTGAATTTTTCCCGGCAATCTTGATTCCAGCTTGTGCTTCATCCAGCCCACCATTTCTCATGATGTACTCTGCATATAAGTTAAATAAGCAGGGACATCTCCCAAATTTATGTCTCCAGTGGATGCCTCTTCTGAGCTCCAGACTCATATATTATATTAACTGAATCTTCCCTTGAATGTGCCATGAGCACTTGAATACTGAACGTATCTTCCTTGTTTAATGTGCTTCTCAGTTTACGGTCTCAAGTGAAGTTTACTGCTATCCAGCTTAACTCTTGTCAAAACTGAATATATCAGCCTTGACACCTCCTTCTCTATCTCACCACTTCTAATCTATCACTAAGATGTGTTGGTGTTATCTCCTGAATAATTCTCAAATCAATGCAACTGTCTCCATTTTTACTGGCATCAATGTAAATTACTGCTGTAGGCTGTTTTGTCTTGACAAAATTCGTATATTGAAGTCCTAACCAAAACCAACCATACATGAAAACGTAATCATATTTGGAGACTGGGTCTTTAAAGAAGTAATTAAGTTAAAACAGTCACTAGGGTGTCCTTATAAGAAGAGGAAATCTGAAACACAGACACATACAGAAGGAAATGATGTAAAGACACAGGGAGAAGACAGCTCTATGGACATTTGTCTACAAGTCTTTGGATTAATAACTAGGGGCTTATTGCTAAGTCATATAATACATGTATGTTTACCTTTTTAAGGAAAAGCCAAACTGTTTTCCAAAGTGGTTGTACAATTTTACATTTCCCTTCAGCAGTATATGAAAGTTACAGTTGCTCCATATCCTCACCAACACATGGTATGTTCAGGTCTTTCAACTTTTAGATATGTGCTTAAATGACAAAGATCATTTTAACTTTTCACGTCCAAACTGGAAGTTTTTATTTCTTTTTCTCACTGCACTAGTTAAGAAAATGTTAAGCAGAAGTAGTGAGAGCACAAAGAATACTTGTCCTCCTACCTGATCATTTCTTAACAGTCACTTGTCATTTTTTTATTACATCTTTACTTCTAAAAGCTATGCAGGTATCCTAGATTCTTTATCAATTAATTCTAACATCTGAAGTCCACAGCATCCTTCAGAAGTTCTTTAGGAGTCTAAAACGTGTTTTGCATTGTGTTTATTTTTCCTGCTGACTCTCAATCACAGATTCTAGTCTATTTATATGACTGGTGATTTTCAACTATGAGCTCATAGTTGGATGACCTTAACATGTGGAGAATTCTGACAGCTAAAAGTAGAAATGTTTTCCTCTACAGAGGATCTGCACTTGCTTTTTGTGAGAGTAGGTACTGTTACCAACCAAGGAACATGTTAGCCACAGTCATAGGTCTCAAGATCTCAGGAGGTGTAATGCAAGGTTCATTCTCCCACCATGCTAGAGACCCAGAGCTTAGTGGACTGACCCCATCATTGACATGAACATTTGACTTCAGAGCAACTTCAGCATTTGCAATGACTTAGAGCTCACACATCTCCACTACAGTTTCAACTACTTTATCTGCTTATGTGTATCTGTATATGCATTGGCCACCTCATGAGAAGAGTTGACTCACTGGAAAAGACTCTTTGATGCTGGGAGGGATTGGGGGCAGGAGGAGAAGGGGACGACCGAGGATGAGATGGCTGGATAGCATCACTGACTCAATGGGCGTGAGTCTGAGTGAACTCCGGGAGTTGGTGATGGACAGGGAGGCATGGTGTGCTGCGATTCATGGGGTAGCAAAGAGTCGGACACGACTGAGCAACTGAACTGAAATGAACTGATACCCCTCAGAGATTCTCTTAGTGCATTAAAAATTATGCTTTTCTAACATCTAAAATTTGTTTTAGCAGGGAGAGGGCTCTTAAAAATAACTCATCCTCCATAGAAGCAACCTAGATTCCCATCAGCAGACAAATGGATAAGAAAGCTGTGGTACACATACACAATGGAATATTACTCAGCTATTAAAAAGAACACATTTGAATCAGTTCTAATGAGGTGGATGAAACTGGAGCGTATTATATAGAGTGAAGTAAGTCAGAAAGAAAAACACCAATACAGTATATTAACAGATATATATGGAATTTAGAAACATGGTAACGATGACCTTATATGCAAGACAGCAAAAGAGACAAGACAAGACAGCAAAAGCAGATGTAAAGAACAGACTTCTGGACTCTGGGAGAAGGCAACAGTGGAACGATTTGAGAGAATAGCATTGAAACATGTATATTATCATATGTGAAACAGATAGCCAGTCCAGGTTTGATGCACGAGACTGGGTGCTCAGGGCTGGTGTACTGGGATGACCCTAAGGGATGGGATGGGGAGGAAGGTGGGAGGGAAGTCAAGATGGGGAACACATGTACACCCATGGCTGAGTCATGTGAATGTATGGCTAAAACCACCAACATATTGTAATTAGCCTCCAATTAAAATAAATTTTTTAAAAAGTCAAAAAAATAAAATGTATTTATATCATGAAAAAATAAATAAATAAAAAATAACTCGTCCTCAAGATAGTAAAGCAAAAATCTTCTAAACCTTTACAGATAAGAGTATTTATTGATAACAAATGACTTAATACATGTAAATTGGCTTACTGCCACTTTTTTTTTTTTAATCAAATTGGGATGCCACTGATAAATGAGTTAAACATTTTGCTCATTTTTCTCTCTAAAAATATTTCATATTTGGGTGTCCTAAAATTTTTTTGAGTCTTAAATGCTATTATCAAATTATTTAATACATTAAAAAGGGCAAAAGAAAACATATTCTTTTTCTTTTCTTTTTTTTTTTTTAACACATTCTTTTTCATAGTTAAAACCCTTGTTAGTACTGCTGCTGCTGCTGCTACTAAGTCACTTCAGTCGTGTCCAAGCTGCTCAAAATGCTGAATATATTCCAAATATAGCATAATGCATTCTACACACATGACTAAAGGATTCTGTTCAATGATAAAAAAAAAAAAATATGCTGGCTTAGAAAATAAAGGTATCATATCTACACCCCCATATACAGCTAAACTGGCTTAATTATGCACATAAGAATCTACAACCTGTTTGCTACTATTTGGATCCTGAATGATTTGTCAATACCTTGGTACACTCACTTTCAAACAAAGCGCTACATATAATATTGATGAGTATATAGCAATACTAGAACTTTTTAACTTTAAAAGTTTTAAAAGTTTTTGAAAAGCTGCCAAAACTGAATTTTTGAGTCTAATCAACAGTCTAGATGTGTATAAGAGACAGGTACAGGACCAAGGATTTTGTTCTGGTTTTGGGCTTAGATGGTAGGTCCTTAGGAGGAAGTAAGTGGGAAAGGTGGATACTGGAGAAAGCAGAGCATGCCCCAGACACGGATAAAATATAGAACACAAACAAAAGTGGAGGGACAAGTCTGAGAAAAGAGAAGATACAACCAACAACCTAATACAATTCAAAGAAGATGATACAATCTTTGGTACAGAAAGGGAAGGCAAGGAACAATTCAGAGAGATTTTTTTTATCTTTTCAAATTTACAGAATGAACTGAAATTAACAGACTAATTTTACAAGTTAACCAGAACATTCATTAAATTAAGCAGAAGCAGAATTAGTTATCTTAATTAAGGAAAAGTTTTCAAAAGCCTCTACATTAACTATATATTCTTAAGATTTGTTATACCTGATATAATTGGCCCAATTTTATTTTATACTCAATATATTTATGCCCTTTTTACACTATGATGTATTATTTATAGCATGATGAACATTTACTGCAAAACATTCTGAACTAATAAAGCATTCCAGAAACTATGTACAGGTCTATCAACTGAAATCAGATACCATAGCAGACAACAAAGCACATTTGGCAATATTAACTTCAAAACTAAAAGTTTTAAAAGTAAACCCATTTTTTTTTTCTTTACCTAATAAAATATAAACGATTTAACAATTCTCACAAAATCTCACAGAAAACTGAATGGAGGAAAATCATCATCACTGTTTCTACAACCACAGAATTACCAAATGTTAGATCATAAACTCGTGATTCTTTAGTGAAGTGAGACATGTAATCATGACACATTTATAGTGAATCCTTGCTATTGTCTTATTTAAAGAAGCAACATTTCTTAAATTTCTGACACTCAGCATAAATTAATATACTTGCATATCATGTTATCAGAACTGTTAAAGAAAAAAACTGACCTTCTTGCACACTAGAGTTCTTTGTTACCATGCACATGGGAAATTTCTAACCCCTAAATAATTTAACTTTTAAAGTTTAAAAAAGATTGAAATAAAAATTAGGATAGCAAATTACTGAGCCAATCTCTGAATTAAGTCTACATTATCTCATTTTGCCCCAGAAAACCTCAGTTCAATGGGTAATATTATCACCCTCATTTGTTATCTGACATTCTGAAACATTATAAGACCTACCCAAGGTTGCATAATCAACAAAAGAAATCTCAGTTCTGTCTGATACTAAAGTCCAAGGACCCAGTTCTTAATCACTGTATTATACTTTCTTTAACATTACTTGACTAGATGTTCAGTAAGATAACCTTTAAATTAAATATCTGGCTATCCAAATGATTAAAAAAAAAAACTATCCTTAATCCAATAAAAATTATTTTAGAATATTTTAAGATTTTTTTAACCACTTGTATTGACTGTAAGAGATAAATTTTAAATAATGAACATGGCAAGGCAGTTAATTTTTTTCATATAAAGTCTTAGAAACTTAACTAATCAAGTTTTTCCTATAAATATAATCTTTTTAAAATTCATAGGAAATACAAAATAAATCAGTGACATACTACTACACACCTACTAAATTAGCTAAAATCCAAAACACTGACAATATCAAATGCTGACAAAGATGTGGAGCAATAGGAACTTTGTTTCTTCGCTAATAGATATGTAAAATAATACAGCCACGATGACAGATAGTTTGGCAGTTTCTTACAAAGCTAAAACTACTCTAAATATACAGCAATCATGTGCTTTGGTATTTACTCAAATCAGCTAAAAGTTTATATGCACACAAAAATCTGCACATGAACATTTATAACAACTGAAATCATAATTGTCAAAAAAATGGAAGTGACAACACATCCTTCAATAGGTGAATGGGCAAATAAACTAGGTCTAGGTACAAAGTAAAATATTATTCAGTGACTAAAAGAAATGAGGGATCAAGCAACAAAGACATGAAGAAACCTTAAACGCATATTACTAAGAGAAACCAGTATGATTCCAACTGTGATTCCAGTTATATGATATTCTATAAAAGATAAAACTCAAAAGACAGAAAAAAGATCAGTGGTTGCCAGGGGTTAAGAGAGAAGTGTGGAAAGGATGCAAAGGTGCAGCACTGAGTATTTTTAAGTGTACCTTTTTTGTATGATACTATACACACACTAGATCATAGAAAAAGCAAAAAACATCTACTTCTGCTTCACTGACCACACTAAAGCCTTTGACTATGTGGATCACAACAAGCTGTGGGAAATTCTTAAAGAAATGGGAATACGAGACCACCTTACCTGTCTCTTGAGAAACATATATGCAGGACAAGAAGCACCAGTTAGAACTGGACATCAGTTCAGTTCAGTCGCTCAGTGGTGTCCAACTCTTTGTGACCCCATGAATCCCAGCACATGAGGCGTCCCTGTTCATCACCATCTCCCGGAGTTCACTCAGACTCACGTCCATCGAGTCAGTGATGCCATCCAGCCATCTCATCCTCAGTCATCCCCTTCTCCTCCTGCCCCCAATCCCTCCCAGCATCAGAGCCTTTTCCAATGAGTCAACTCTTCTCATGAGAACTGGACATAGAACAAAGGATTGGTTCAAAATTGGGGAAGGTATCTATCAAGGCTATATACTGTCACCCTGCTTATTTAATGTACATGCAGAGTACATCATGTGAAATGCCAGGCTGGATGACTCACAAGCTGGACTCAAGACTGCAGGAAGAAATATCAACAACCTCATATATGCAGATGATACCACTTTAATGGTAGAAAGCAAAGAAGAACTAAAGAGCCTCTTGATGAAGGTGAAAGAGAAGAGTGAAAAAGGTGGCTTAAAACTCAACATTAAAAAAACAAAAGATCACATCATCTGGTCCCATCACTTCATGGCAAAATAGATGGGAGAAAAGTGGAAACACTGACAGATTTTCTTTTCTTGGGCTCCAAAATCACTGTGACTGTTGATGGCAGCCATGAAATTAAAGGATGCTTGCTGGGCTTGCCTGGTAGCTCAGTGGTAAAGAATTTGCCTGCCAAAGCAGGAGACACAGATTCGATCCCTGATCTGGGAAGATCTCACATGCAGTGGGACTTGTGCCACAACTACTAAGCTTGTGCTCTAGAGTCCAGGAGCTTCAACAACTGAAGCCCATGTGCCCTAGATCCCATGCTCCACAACAAGAGGAGCCACTGCAACGAAAAGCTGACACACCACAAGAGAGTAGCCTCTGCTCGCCACAACTAGAGGAAAGCCTGTGCAGCAATAAAGACCTAGCACAGCCCAAAATAAAAAAATAAAATTATTAAAAAAAAAAATGATGCTTGCTCCTTGGAAGAAAAGCTGTGACAAACCTAGACAGCATATTCAAAACCAGAGGTATCATTTATCCAACAAAGGTCTGTAGTCAAAGCTATGGTTTGCCAGTAGTCATGTAGAGATGTGAGAGTTGAACCATAAAGAAGGCTGAGCACCAAAGAATTGATGCTTTCAACTGCTGTGCTGGAGAAGACTCTTAAGAGTCCCTTGGACAGCAAAGAAATCAAACCAGTCAATCCTAAAGGAAATCAATCCTGAATATTCACTGGAAAGACTGATGCTGAAGCTGAATCTTCAATAATTTGGCCATCTGATACGAAGAGCTAACTCACTGGAAAAGACCCTGATGCTGGGAAAGACTGAAGGCAAGAGGAAAAGAAGGCAACAGAGAATGAGATGGTTGGATAGCATCACTGACTTAATGGACATGAGTTTGAGCAAACGCAGGGAGATAGTGAAGAACAGGGAAGCCTGGTGTGCTATAGTTCATGGGGTTGCAAAGAGTCAGAAATGACTTAGCAACTGAACAATGAACAACAATAATGGTGGAGACAGAAAATTACATATTTGCATAATGCCTTATGCATCCTGCATTGGTGTGGTACATTTGTTACAACTGATGACTATGAGTCCAGGAGACTGATAAGTGACAGAAGGGAAACTTTACAAGATAAAAAAATAATACATTAATGTGCTTTATAGGAAAAACTAACAACTGAATGGATCATACCATCTTCAGAGAAGACATTATTTGACAGTTTAATAACCACTAATTAAATCTCTCATACACCAAAAATTTTCATCTTAGTCTCTATCAGGACATTGAAAACTTTTTAATAAATTTATTTATTTTAATTGGAGGCTAATTACTTTATAATATTGTGGTGGTTTTTGCCATACATTGACATGAAATCAGCCACGTGTGTCCATATGTCCCCTATCCAGAACCCCCCTCCCATCTCCCTTCCCATCCCATCCCTCTGGGTTGTCCCAGCGCACCAGTTTTGAGTGCCCTGTTTCATGCATCGAACTTGCACTGGTGATCTATTTCACATCATTTGTATGACAGAAAATGGGAAATTACTATATGCATTTCAGAAATTAGTCTATAAATAGTATCATTTAGCATCTACTCAATAAACAAACATGCAAAGAAAATCTGTGGCTATCAAAAAATACATTTTCTTTTAGCTATTTGACATGTAGTCTCTCTGTAAGACAGGAACACAAATAATAATGGCTCATTATCTTTCAGTATTCCTTAATAAAGACACAAAAATACTTTCATTTAGACATACCTTAACTATTTCTTCAATGAAACAAATGTGAGAGACAGGATCCCTCTTCTTGGATAATATTTTTTGTAGATGTTGCACCTAAAAGGAAGCAAAAGAGGGAAAACATATATAACTGAGTATTTTCAAATGTAACAAGCATAGAGTACAGGTACTAGAAACAGTCAGTCAGTTCAGTCGCTCAGTCGTATCTGACTCTCTGTGACTCCATGAATCGCAGCACACCAGGCCTCCCTGTCCATCACCAACTCCCGGAGTTCACTCAGACCCAACGTCTGTCGAGGCAGTGATGCCATCCAGCCCATCTCATCCTCTGTCATCCCCTTCTCCTCCTGCCCCCAATCCCTCCCAGCATCAGAGTCTTTTCCAATGAGTCAACTCTTCACATGAGGTGGCCAAAGTACTGGAGTTTCAGCTTTAGCATCATTCCCTCCAAAGAAATCCCAGGGCTGATCTCCTTCAGAATGGACTGGTTGGATCTCCTAGCAGTCCCAAGGACTCTCAAGAGTCTTCTCCAACACCACAGTTCAAAAGCATCAGTTCTTCGGTGCTCAGCTTTCTTCACAGTCCAACCCTCATGACTACTGGAAAAACCATAGCCTTGACTAGACGGACCTTTGTTGGCAAAGTAATGACTCTGCTTTTGAATATGCTATCTAGGTTGGTCATAACTTTTCTTCCAAGGAGTAAGCGTCTTTTAATTTAATGGCTGCAATCACCATCTGCGGTGATTTTGGAGCCCCCAAAAATAAAGTCTGACACTGTTTCCACTGTTTCCCCATCTATTTCCCATGAAGTGATGGGACCAGATGCCATGATCTTCATTTTCTGAATGTTGAGCTTTAAGCCAACTTTTTCACTCTCCTAGAAACAGTAAGGGAAGGGAAAAAGCATTTTGCTAGAGGCTTACATACATTATAATTAGTTAAGGAGGTGTTTCGAATTTTCAGAGATTTTAAGAAAGCTGCCCAAGATTACACAACTTTGAATAACTAAGAATTAACCCACAGCTCAGCAGGTAGATTCTGCCTGCAATGCGGGAGACACAGGAGATGCAGGTCCAACCCCTGGGTCAGGAAGATTCCTGAAGGAGGAAATGGCAGCTCAATCCAGTACACAGTACTGCCCCATGTTTCTCAATCATGGACAGAGGAGCCTACTGTACTATAATCCAAAGGGTTGCAACCAGGCAGATACAACTAAGCACACAGCACACTAACCCATAATTAATACTATTTTTCACTCTCTCAAATATTTACCTGACCACAAACAGTAAAAATATGATCCACAAGTTTCTCCATATTGGTCCAGAGGGAAGCACGAAAAGCTGCAGTGTTCCCTGGAGTTGGCATGGTAGATCGTCCAGGTCCCCCTGTTTATGAGAGACAAAAAAAAGAAGCAAAATAAAATCTTTCAAATTTAACAAAATGTATGCTTTTATGAAAAAAGCACATACAGGCTAACAAATGAGAAGTTCCTTTATGAAGAAATAATTATTTATCATGAGTGACATAAAACAGAATCTTAATCTTTTGTTTTTAAGAAAGGAAACAAAACGACGCGCGCGCACACACACACACACACACACACACACACACCACTACACACACCCAACAAGGATAATACATAAAATAAGAGTTCCCTGGAGAAGGAAATGGCACCCATTCCAGTATTCTTGCTTGGGAAACCGCATGGACAGAGGAGCCTGGCAGGTTACAGTCCAAGGGGTCACAAAGAGTCAGTCACAACTAAGTATGCATTCACTAACACTCGCCACAAAAAGAACAAGATAGTGCAGTCTAGATATCTCGTTTGTTAAATGAAAGTATTAATCTTGAATCTATAAATTATTTGATAAATGTAACATTCTATAAATATTTTTAATTTGAATATAGTTGATTTATTCTATTATAGCAGTTTTTTCCCCCAATCAGAATAGCTCTCCATTACAAAATACTCTCAAAGGGAACCTTAAAACCCCTGCAAATTAAGACTATGCTCCCATTTTCTGTGACTTCTCCTGTTTCCTCTTACCTGACATCCCATGAAGGGATATGACATATCTGATTTTCTGCTTCATTTCAGATAATGTCATTTCACTGTTTTCCACTCACAAATGGGTTGAGGCCTTGTGGATCTGAAGTAGAATCAGTAGAAATATATTGGTATTTACTCAAAATACAGTAAGGTCTTAAAAGCCACAAAAGCTAGAAAATAAATAAGAATTTTGGATAGCTGTTTTTTTCTTTTTTGGGATCTTCAGGCCTTTAACATAAACAGTGAACAAACCAGAATCTTAAAAGTGTAGAGGAACAGAAAATTTTTTAGTAAAACAAGGGAGAAGATCACTATCACGGGTAAGAGAGTTTTAAATATAAGTTTGCGCCCCCAAAGCCATAGATATATAATAACTTCATGAAAATGTGACCAAGGATACTAGCATTGGTATCAGCCTCCAACACATGTGAGTGAAAACTTATCATGTATTTTTTAATCCATTTGAATATGCCCCAGCTCACCATTCTGTCAAAGAAACAAAAACTCAGTAACACTGAAATAGAACATTTCCCATTCCATGATACTCTACAGGAGAATAGAATTCTACATGAATTTCTATCATTCAAAAATTTGGAAAACCACCTCTTGTCTTTAGTTCTTCATCATACCAGGTTCTGATGTTCCTTGTTATTTAGAAGCAAGGTTGTTTTATACATATATACACATACACAAAAATTAATATTATGTGTATATGCATAACTGAGTAAACTTGTTGTGCATCTGAAATATTGTAAATCAACTACAGTTCAATAAAATATATACATTTATAAAAAGAAAGGATCTTGGACACAGGCAGATTCAAGTCACCAATTATAGCTCTAGCCTTCTCAGAAGCTATCTTACTTGAGCTATGTTCTTTATTTGTGCTTGACCTAAAGTGCAAAGTATAGCCACAGTAATTATGGCACATTAATCAAGTGAGTTTGGTTTCAGGTTATTACCTGCTAAATATGTATGTGGTTAGTTTTACTATTCAGTATGTTGCTGCTATGAACAAGGAGCCCCTTAATGAAGCTATGTAGGAATGAAAGATGCCCTAGCCATTATGTTCTTAGTAGGAATGTTCCCGTATTTGTTCAGACTTCAGTTATGTTCTATGTACAACTAACACTTACAGTTTCAAAAATGCAGATTATTCTTTGTATCTTGTCTTCATAATAAGGAAATAACTTACTACATCATATAAATTGATATACGATGTGTCTAACAAATGCAGAAAATATTTCTTCCCCCCTTCAAAAAAAAGGAATTAATAAAAATGCTTTCCTACAGGGGGCAGCTGCAGTGGTAGGAAGGAGGACCAGGTGAGAAGAATAGAGATAGAAGCAGGGAGTCTCTGTGAATCATACAAATATTTTACATATTTCAAAGTAAATTTAAATTTACAGGAATGAAAAAAGCAAACTCAAACTAAACACAAACAAATACAGAAACACATAAAACTAATGGTACGTCAAATTAGTAAGATAACCATACACAGGAAATTAATTATTTCAAGGAATTTTTAATTACAGCATTCTGACTTTAATAAGATACATTTTAGGGGCAAGAAGAGTTGCACATCTCTTTGCTTAAAAGAAGTGTTGCTTCACTGATAGCTGAAGTAGGCTTTTTATCTCTCCTTGCTATTCTTTGGAACTCTGCATTCAGATGCGTATATCTTTCCTTTTCTCTGCTTTTCACTTCTCTTCTTTTCACAGCTATTTGTAAGGCCTCCCAGACAGCCATTTTGCTATTTGCATTTCTTTTCCATGGGGATGGTCTTGATCCCTGTCTCCTGTACAATGTCACGAACCTCAATCCATAGTTCATCAGGCACTCTTATCTATCAGATCTAGTCCCTTAAATCTATTTCTCACTTCCACTGTATAATCATAAGGGATTTTATTTAGGTCACACCTGAATGGTCCAGTGGTTTTCCGCACTTTCTTAAATTTAAGTCTTAATATGGCAATAAGGAGTTCATGATCTGAGCCACAGTCAGCTCTCGGTCTTATTTTTGCTGTCTGTATAGAGCTTCTCCATCTTTGGCTGCAAAGAATATAATCAATCTGATTTCGGTGTTGACCATCTGGTGATGTCTATGTGTAGTCTTCTCTTGTGTTGTTGGAAGAGGGTGTTTGCTATGACCAGTGTGTTCTCTTGGCAAAACTCTATCAACCTTTGCCCTGCTTCATTCTGTACTCCAAGGCCAAATTTGCCTGTTAATCCAGTTGTTTCTTGACTTCCTACTTTTGCATTCCAGTCCCCTACAATGAAAAGGACATCTTTCTTAGGTGTTAGTTCTAAAAGGTCTTGTAGGTAGGTCTTCATTGAACCATTCAACTTCAGCTTCTTCAGCATTACTGGTCAGGGAACAGACCTGGATTACTGTGATACTGAATGATTTCCCGTGGAAACAAACAGAGATCATTCTGTTATTTTTGAGTTTGCATCCAAATACTGCATTTCAGACTCTTTTGTTGACTATGATGGCTACTCCATTTCTTCTAAAGGATTCCTGCCCACAGTAGTAGATACAGTGATCATCTGAGTTAAATTCACACATTCCAGTCCATCAAACTTCACTGATTCCTAGAATGTCGATGTTCACTCTGGCCATTTCCTGTTTGACCACTTTCAAGCTGCCTTGATTCATGGACCTAACATTCCAGGTTCCTATGCAATACTGCTTTTTATGGCATCAAACCTTGCTTCTATCACCAGTCACATCCACAACTGGGCAGAGTTCCAAAGGATAGTAAGGAGAGACAAGAAATCCTTCCTCAGCAATCAATGCAAAGAAATAGATGAAAACAATAGAATGAGAAAGACTAGAAATCTCTTCAAGAAAATTAGAGATACCAAGGGAACATTTCATGAAAAGAAGGGCTCAATAAAGGACATAAATGGTATGGACCTAACAGAAGCAGAAGATATTAAGAAGAGGTGGCAAGAATACACAGAAGAACAGTACAAAAAAGATCTTCATGACCCAGATAATCAGGATGGTGTGATCACTCACCTAGAGCCAGACATCCTGGAATGTGAAGTCAAGTGGGCCTTAGGAAGCATCACTACGAACAAAGCTAGTGAAGGTGATGGAATTCCAGTTGAGCTATTTCAAATTCTGAAAGATGATGCTGTGAAAGTGCTGCATTCGATATGCTAGCAAATTTGGAAAACTCAGCAGTAGCCACAGGACTAGAAAAGGTCAATTTTCATTCCAATTCCAAAGAAAGGCAATGCCAAAAAAGCTCAAACTACCGCAAAATTGCACTCATTTCGCACGCTAGTAAAGTAATGCTCAAAATTTTCCAAGCCAGGCTTCAGCAATATGTGAACGGTGAACTTCCAGATGTTCAAGCTGGTTTTAGAAAAGGCAGAGGAACCAGAGATCAAATTGTCAACATCCACTGGATCATGGAAAAACCAAGAGAGTTCCAGAAAACATCTATTTCTGCTTTACTGAATATGCCAAAGCCTTTGACTGTGTGGATCACAATAAACTGTGGAAAATTCTGAGAGAGATGGGAATACCAGACCACCTGACCTGCCTCTTAAGAAACCTGCATGCAGGTCAGGAAGCAACAGATAGAACTGGACATGGAACAAAGACTGGTTCCAAACTGGGAAGGGATTACATCAAGGCTGTATATTGTCACCCTGCTTATTTAACTTATATGCAGAGTACATCATGAGAAACGCTGGACTGAAAGAAGCACAAGCTAGAATCAAGAATGCTAGGAGAAATATCAATAACCTCAGATATGCAGATGACACCACCCTTGGCAGAAAGCAAAGAAGAACTAAAGAGCCTCTTGATGAAAGTAAAAGAAGAGAGCGAAAAAGTTGGCTTAAAACTCAACATTTTAAAATCTTAAAATAATGGCAACTGGTCCCATCACTTCATGGCAAATAGATGGGGAAACAATGGAAACAGTGAGAGCCTTTATTTTGGGGGCTCCAAAATCATTGCTGATGGTGACTGCAGGCATGAAATTAAAAGACACTACTTGGTAGGAAAGTTATGACCAACACAGACAGCATATTAAAAAGCAGAGACATTAATTTGTCAACAAAGGTCCGTCTAGTCAAGGCTATGGTTTTTCCTGTGGTCATGTATGGATGTGAGAGTTGGACTATAAAGAAAGCTGAGCACAGAAGAATTGATGCTTTTGAACTGTGGTGTTGGAGAAGACTCTTGAGAGTCCTTTGGACTGCAAGGAGATCCAACCAGTCCACCCTAAAGGAGATCAGTCTTGGGTGTTCGTTGAGGACTGATGTTGAAGCTGAAACTCCAATACTTTGGCCACCTGATGTGAAGAGCTGATTCATTTGAAAAGACCCTGATGCTGGGAAAGATTGAGGGTAGGAGGTGAAGGGGACGATAGAGGATGAGATGGTTGGATGGCATCAGCAACTCAATGGACATGAGCTTGGGTAAACTCCGGGAGTTGGTGATGGACAGGGAGGCCTGGCATGCTGCGGTTCATGGGGTCGCAAAGAGTCGGACATGACTGAGAGACTGAACTGAACTGTGTTGCTTCATAGCAATAATGAAACCAGATGTATTTTAGGATGCTGCAAATGAAGGTTCTCTTCACAAACAGAACAATGACAGGTGTGTAATTGGGATTAGAGGTCTTTCCTACTGCTGCTCAGTAAAGGAGAGAGATAAGACAACTCCTCACTAGAAGTGAACATGTCTGAGACTCAAATTTTGATATCTATGCAACAATCCTCAATGAAAGAATACAAGGCTTACTGAATAAAAAAGTGATTCTGTACCCAGAGCAGTGAAAATAGAAGGTCAACCTGGAGCACAATGGGCCAGAGAGTTAAAAAGTGTTTAAAGACCAATGGAGATTAGGAAGCCTCCACAAAACAAATCTGAGAGTATCTGATGGGTCAAAATAATACCAATGATAATATTTTATAAAATATTGATTAAAAAAATATTCCCTGAGCTCAGAGTTAAAAACTCAAAGGTTTAAAAAGGATGGGAACTACTGTTTACAGTAGACTGTCAGTTAATAAGAGCAAAAGAAATGATAATGTTAGGAAAAAAATCACTATTTTGCAACTCAGTTCAGTTCAGTTCAGTTGCTCAGTCGTGTCCAACTCTTTGCGACCCCATGAATTATAGCATGCCAGGCCTCCCTGTCTATTACCAACTCCCAGAGTTCACTCAAACTCATGTCTATCGAGTCCATGATGCCATCTAGCCATCTCATCCTCTGTCGTCCCCTTCTCCTCCAGCCCCCGATCCCTCTCAGCATCAGAATCTTTTCCAGTGAGTCAACTCTTCACATGAGGTGGCCAAAGTACTGGAGTTTCAGCTTTAGCATCATTCCTTCCAAAGAAAGAACTCCTTTAGAATGGACTGCTTGAATCTCCTTGCAGTCCAAGGGACTCTCAAGAGTCTTCTCCAACACCACAGTTCAAAAGCATCAATTCTTCGGCACTCAGCTTTCTTCACAGTCCAACTCTCACATCCATACATGACTACTGGAAAAACCATAGCCTTGACTAGACGGATCTTTGTTGGCAAAGTAATGTCTCTGCTTTTGAATATGCTATCTAGGTTGGTCATAACTTTCCTTCCAAGGAGTAAGCGTCTTTTAATTTCATGGCTGCAGTCACCATCTGCAGTGGTTTTGGAGTCATGGCAAAAAATAAAGTCAGCCCCTGTTCCCACTGTTTCCCCATCTATTTGCCATGAAGTGATGGGACCAGATGCCATGATCTTGGTTTTCTAAATATTGAGCTTTAAGCCAACTTTTTCACTCTCTTCTTTCACTTTGATCAAGAGGCTTTTTAGTTCCTCTTCACTTTCTGCCATAAGGGTGGTGTCATCCGCATATCTGAGATTATTGATATTTCACCTGGCAATCTTGATTCTAGCTTGTGCTTCTTCCAGCCCAGCGTTTCTCATGATGTACTCTGCATATAAGTTAAATAAGCAGGGTAACAATATACAGCCTCGACGTGCTCCTTTTCCTATTTGGAACCAGTCTGTTGTTGCAACTACGAACTAGTAAAATAATGAAATGAGGGAATGATTAGAGGTGGGTAAAATGTTATGGGGAACAGGATATTTCACATGGTGCAAAGTATGCACCCAAAGTTACTTACTAATTACTAAGAAAAGAGTACTTTTACAAGCAGCAATCTGGCATACACTATAATAACCAACAAGCAACAATGAGACAGACTGACATAGTTTTGGTGCTTCATGATATGATGTAATGGGAAATACACATCATCTTACCAGTTTTTTACCTTGAATGTAATAATGAAGAAACAATCAGACAAATTCTGAGTGTGGGGTTTGCTGAACATTTTAATGCCATAAAAGATTAAAAAGGTGTTGTTTCTTTTTTTTTTTAATTAATGCAGAGTATAAACAAGACAACCAACGGAATAGCATAATGGCTAATTGCTTCCAGTTGGGAGGGGAAACAGACATAAAGAATATTTTATGGAAATAACTTAAAAATACTGAATGTGGATTACATGCAAAGTAATATTAATGTATCAATGTGAAATTTCTTGAGGATAATGCCTAAGAATGTTACTGGATATGATATACATGCACAGCTCTTTGCACGTTAGAATGTTTCAACATAAATGAGGATTTTAACCTCAAATTGAAAAGAACACATTTCAATTCAAGCTAAGCTTAAAGACTAGGTAGTACATGAGCCCATCAATGGTTAGAGTCTATCCCACTTTTACAGAGGGCAAGTATCAAGAAAACCAGAGGCTATGTTAGTAAGCTTTTCACTCTACTTTCTCAACAATTTCAAGTTTAGGCAAGAACTACATGCTTCTTTTTTTTCTTCTTTGCCTTGCCCTGTGACTTGTGAGATCTTAGTTCCCTGAACAGAGATTGAACCCGGGCCCCAGGAATGGAACTTCTAAGTCCTAATCACTAGACCACCAAGGAATTACCTACATGCTCCTTTAGTAAAGAGATGTTATTATTTTTTTACTCTGATAATAGTGGAAAGCAGTAACAAAGAGAAACATTTAGAAGTTTAAAATATGAATACTCCTGTTCAAAATCTAATTAATTTTTCAAATTATTTGCAATGTTGTACAAAGAATATTAAGTAAAAGTGTACATTAACTGGAGAGGTAATACTGAAACAATATGCAAGTATCTTAGATGTTACATAAAGAATGAACTTGTAACAGTGAGGAAAAGGCATGCAGTGCATTTGTAAAAAGTAGAAAATATCAAATTACTGGAATATGTATAGCTTTGTTTTATTATAAAGAATTATAGAATGCATCCACCCACTAGTCTTAGAATAGGTACGAGCAGAAATACAAAAAGGTATTATTTCCTGATAGCAATTATTTGGAAGAACTGAGGCACCAAAAAAAACCTAAGATCACAGTCATTGGTTCTATTAGTTCCAGTGGCTTCATTTTTTTTGTTTATAGTTGAATACTTAAGGACTTTTATCCTCATACACTAAATACATCTTGCTGACAAAATAAACATAACAAAAAATAATCAACATACAACACCTGTAAAGGGAGCAAGAATAACTAAAACAAAAAACTGATGCCATTATCCACTGTTTTATGAACCTCAAAAAACAAAATTAAGTGTTTTAAACTAAGTTTTATTCATGCAATAGAAGAAACTAAGACATACTCAAAGAAACAATACTTGATTAACTTCTAGTTAATGGAATAAAATCATTTTCTTGCCTTTGTCCCTTAAAGGACAATGGAAAAAAGAAAAAAAAGTAGAAAAAAAAATCAATTTCAAAGAAACAAAGAAATCAATTAAAAATTTCAGACTTTAGATTAGGAAGCATATATGCCAAATGCTATAGATAAATCAAAATGAACAAGGAAGCAGATAGCTGACATCCTAGATCATTAGCAAGGAACAATCTGCTCCTAAAATTAACTGTAAGAATTTAGATAAACTATCCACCAATTCTTTGCTTAGAACAAAAAGGGACAGACATAGATGGGCCAGGAGAGAAGCCAGAAAAATGTTCAACATTGCAGAATAGGGAAGAGAGAAAAGCAGAAGGAGAAACCAATATAAAATGACATTTACAGTGTATGAGAATTATGCATGAAGCAGGGTACCCAAAGCCAGTGCTCTGGGACAACCTAGAGGGATAGGGTTCGGAGGGACATGGGAGTGCGGTTCAGATGAGGGGTACAGATTTATCAGTTCGGTTCAGTTCAGTCACTCAGTCATGTCCGACTCTTTGCGACCCCATGAATCGCAGCATGCCAGGCCTCCCTGTCCATCACCAACTCTCGGAGTTCACTCAGGCTCACGTCCATCGAGTCCGTGATGCCATCCAGCCATCTCATCCTCGGTCGTCCCCTTCTCCTCCAGCCCCCAATCCCTCCCAGCATCAGAGTCTTTTCCAATGATTCAACTCTTCTCATGAGGTGGCCAAAGTACTGGAGTTTCAGCTTTAGCATCATTCCTTCCAAAGAAATCCCAGGGCTGATCTCCTTCAGAATGGACTGGCTGGATCTCCTTGCAGTCCAAGGGACTCTCAAGAGTCTTCTCCAACACCACAGTTCAAAAGCATCAATTCTTAGCAATCTTGATTCCAGCTTGTGTTTCCTCCAGTCCAGCATTTCTCATGATGTACTCTGCATATAAGTTAAATAATCAGGGTGACAATATACAGTCTTGACGTATTCCTTTTCCTATTTGGAACCAGTCTGTTGTTCCATGTCCAGTTCTACCTGTTGCTTCCTGACCTGCATACAGGTTTCTCAAGAGGCAGGTCAGGTGGTCTGGTATTCCAATCTCTCTCAGAATTTTCCACAGTTTATTGTGATCCACACAGTCAAAGGCTTTGGGATAGTCAATAAAGCAGAAATAGAAGTTTTCTGGAACTCTCTTGCTTATTTCATGATCCAGCGGATGTTGGCAATTTCCTGTGGCCAATTCATGTTGATACATGGCAAGAACCATCACAATGTAGCAATTATCCTCCAATTAATATAAATTAATTAAAAAAAAGAAGTACCCTCTAGCATAAGGAAACTGACCTATATAAATTCTAAAAGATGATAGTGTTAAAGTACTGTATTCTATATGTCAGCAAATTTGGAAAATTTAGCAGTGGCCACAGGACTGGAAAAGGTCAGTTTTCATTCCGATCCCAAACAAGAGCAATTCCAAAGAATGTCCAAACTACCATTCAATTGCCCTCCTTTCACATGCTAGCAACGTTATGCTCAAAATCCTCCAAGCTAGGCTTTAGCGATATGTGAACTGAAATCTTCTAGATGTAAAAGGTGGGTTTTGAAGAGGCAGAAGAACCAGAGATCAAATTGACAACATTTACTGGATCACGGAGAAAGCAAGGGAATTCCACAAAAACATCTACTTCTGCTTCATTCATTTCATGAAATGCTGTCTGTGTATGACAACAAACTGCAGAAAATTCTTAAAGAGATAGGAGTACCAGACAGTTTACTTGTCTCCTGAGAAATCTGTATGTGGGTGAAGAAGCAACAGTTAGAAGTAGACATGGAATGATGCATTAGTTCAAAATTGAGGAAGGAGTAATACAAGGCTGTATACTGTCACTCTGCTAATTTAACTTACATGCAGAGTACATTATGCAAAGTGCGAGGCTGGACAGATCACAAGCTGGAATCAAAACTGTCAGGAAAATATCAACAACCTCAGATATGCAGATGATACCACTACAATGGCAGAAAGTGAAGAAGAACTAAAGAGCCTCTTGATAAGGGTGACAGAGGAGAGCGAAAAAGTTGGCTTAAAATTCAGAAATAAAAAACTGAGATCATGGCATCCGGTTCCATCAGTAAGTCAATAAGTGTTAGTCATTCAGTCGTATCCAGCTCTTTGCAATCCTATGGACTGTAGCCTACCATGCTCCTCTGTCTATGGGATTTCCCAGGCAAGAATACTGGAATAGGTTTCCGTTCTCTTCTCCAGGGGATTTTCCCAGCCAAGGGATCAAACCTAGGTCTCCTACATTGCAGGTGGATTCTTTCCCATCTAAGCCACCAAGGAAGCCCTGATCCCATCACTTCATGGCAAATAGATAAGGAAAAAGTGAAAGCAGTAACAGATTTTCTTTTCCTGGGCTCCAAAATCACGGTGGACAGTGACTGTAACAGTGAAATTAAAAGACGCTTGCTCCCTAGAAGTAAAGCTATGACAAATCTAGACAGCATATTAAAAAGCAGAGACATCACTTTGCTGTCAAAGGTCTGCATAGTTAAAGCTATGGTTTTTCCAGTAATCATGTACAGATATGAGAGTTGGATCATGAAGGCTGAGTGCTAAAGAACTGACACTTTCAAATTGTGGCTGGAGAAGACTCTTGAGAGTCCCCTGGACTGCAAGGAGACCAACCAGTCAATCCTAAAGGAAATCAATCCTGAATATTAATTGGAAAGGCTACTGCTGAAGCTCCAATAATCTGGCCACATGATGTGAAGAGCCAATCACTGGAAAAGATCCTGATGCTGGGAAAGACTAAAGACAAAGGAGAAGGAGGCAGCAGAGGATGAGATGGTTAAATAGCATCACAGACTCAATGGACACAAATCTGAGCAAACTCCAAGAGAGAGTGGAGAACAGAGGAGCCTGGGAAGCTACAGTCCATGAGATGGCAAAGAGCTGGATGTGACTTTGCAACTCTACAACAAGGTAGGAAAACTATGAAAGGTAAAATGAGATGAAAGAGGAAAGAAAGAAAAGAATGTAAGGTTTCCACAAGAAACTCTTTGAATGGCTTTACTGAGAATCACAATAAGCTCTAGAATGGTTCAAAATTTGAGGCAAGAAGCATTCCAAAATTAACAGGAAATGACAAGATGGTGAATTGTTATTCTAGACAATAAAGATATTACAAGGAAATAAAACTAGAGACCACTACCTAATGAACATAGATGTAAAACTCAACAAAATTAAAACCAAAGAATGCTTAAAAAGAATTTTATACTATAATCAAGTGGGATTGAAGGTCTCAGGAAGAATCGGCCAAAGACATCCTGGAATTAATCAGTTATACGCAGAGTACATCATGAGAAACACTGGGCTGGAAGAAGCACAAGCTAGAATCAAGATTGCCAGGAGAAATATCAATAACCTCAGATATGCAGATGACACAACCCTTATGGCAGAAAGTGAAGAGGAACTAAAAAGCCTCTTGATGAAAGTGAAAGAAGAGAGTGAAAAAGTTGGCTTAAAGCTCAATATTCAGAAAACCAAGATCATGGCATCTGGTCCCATCACTTCATGGCAAATAGATGGGGAAACAGTGGGAACAGGGGCTGACTTTATTTTTTGCCATGACTCCAAAACCACTGCAGATGGTGATTGCAGCCATGAAATTAAAAGACGCTTACTCCTTGGAAGGAAAGGTATGACCAACCTAGATAGTATATTCAAAAGCAGAGACATTACTTTGCCAACAAAGGTCCATCTAGTCAAGGCTATGGTTTTTCCAGTAGTCATGTATGGATGTGAGAGTTGGACTGTGAAGAAAGCTGAGAGCTGAAGAAGTGATGCCTTTGAACTGTGGTGTTGGAGAAGACTCTTGAGAGTCCCTCAGACTGCAAGGAGATCCAACCAGTCCATTCTAAAGGAGATCAGTCCTGGGTGTTCATTGGAAGGACTGATGCTGAAGCTGAAACTCCAATACTTTGGCCACCTCATGCGAAGAGTTGACTCAACTGGAAAAGATTCTGATGCTGGGAGGGACTGGGGGCAGGAGGAGAAGGGGACGACAGAGGATGAGATGGCTGGATGGCATCACCGACTCGATGGACATGAGTTTGAGTGAACTCCAGGAGTTGGTGATAGACAGGGAGGCCTGGCGTGCTGCAACTCATGGGGTCACAAAGAATCGGACACGACTGAGCGACTGAACTGAACTGACACCAAGGTTGTAAGAGACAAGGTTCATAAATATAAGCCAACTGTTTTTATATATACCAACAATGAACAAGGGGAATTTGAATTTGATAACAAAATACCATTTACATTACTCCTCGTTCCAAATGAAATACCTAGGTATAAATATGGCTTTCCTGGTAGCTCAGATGGTAAAGCGTCTGCCTACAATGCAAGAGACCTGGGTTCGATCCCTGGGTCAGGAAGATCCCTTGGAGAAGGAAATGGCAACCCACTTCAGTATTCTTGCCTGGAGAATTATATGGACCGAGGAGCCTGGTAAGCTACAGTCCATGGGGTCGCAAAGAGTTGGACACAGCTGAGAGACTTCACTCAGGTATAAATAAACATATGGACAAAAACTATATGAGGAAAACTAGAGAACTCTGATGACAAAAATCAAAGAGGAACTAAATATATATAGAAATATTCCATGTTCACAGACAGAAGAAACAATATTGTGAAGATGTCAGTTCTTTCCAATTGGATCTACAGATTCAATGCAATCAAAATCTGAATTCTAGAAAAAAATTTTTCTTCTATCAACAAACTGATTCTAAAGTTTATATAGAGAGGAAAAAAATCAGCATAGCTAACACAATATTGAAGAAAAAGAGCAAAGTTGGAAGACTGACTAGCCAACTTTAAGACATTCTATAAAGCTTCAGTAATCAACACAATGAGGTAGTATTGGCAAAAGAAGAGACAAATAGATCAATGGAACAGAATAGTGACTTCACAAATATACCCACATAAATACAGTCAAATGCCCTTTTACAAAGAAGTAAAGGCAATGAATTTGGCAAAGGCAGAATTTTCAACAAATGATGTTGGAATAACTGGGTAACTGCACGCCAAAAAAAATGAATCTAGACACAGATTAGACACAAACTAACATTATGGCATCCAGTCCTATCACTATGGCAAATAGATGGAAAAAATGTGGAAACTGTCAGATTTCATTTTCCTGGGCTCCAAAATCAATGCAAACAGTGACTCCAGTCATGAAATTAAAAGATACTTGATCCTTTGGAAGAAAACCTATGACAAAACTAGACAGCATATTAAAAAGCACTTTGCTGACAAAGGTTCATATAGTCAAAGCTATGGTTTTTCTAGTAGTTATGTATGGATGTGAGAGTTGGACCATAAAGAAGGCTGAGTGCCGAACACTTGATGCTTTCAACTGTGGTGCTGGAGAAGACTCTTGAGAGTCCCTGGGACTGCAAAGAGATCCCACCAGTCAATCCTAAAGGAAATCAATCCTGAATATTCATTGGAAGGACTGATGCTCAAGCTGAAACTCCAATACTTTGGCCACCTGATATAAAGAGTTGACTCATTGGAAAAGATCCTGATGCTGGGAAAGACTGAGGGCAAGAGGAAAAGAGGGCAACAGAGGATGAGATGGTTGGATGGCATCACTGACTCAATGGACGTGAGTTTCAGCAAACTCAGGGAGATAGTGAAGAACAGAAAACCGTGGCATGCTGCAGTTCATGGACTCGCAAAAAGCTGGACATGACTTAGCGACTGAACAACAAGACGACACAGACCTCACACACCTCACCAAAATTAACTCAAAATGGATCACAGACCTAAAGTAAAAACGTCAAACTGTAACATGACTAGGAGATAACATATGAGAAGACCCAGACGACCTTGGGTATGGCAATGACTTTCTAGATAGAATACCAAAGACATGATATAAAAGAAATAACTGATAACCTGGACTTCATTAAAAACTTCTATTCTGGAAGAGACAAATAATCAAATCTGCAACTTGATTTTTCATATAAGGATGCTGAGAATTATCTATATTGATAAATTTATTACCATTAATATTATATAGTAGTCTAATTAATAAATAAGCCAGCTTATTCACTTTCCAATGAAGGAGAGACTGTTTTCACTGATTAACTATTATGAATAATAATAAAATTAAAATTCTTATACAGATGTGACAGAGTTTATTTAGGGTATACTCTTACAAAGGCAATTATAAGATCATAAGGTATACCCATTTTTAACCTTATTGATCAGTACGATAAAACTGAATAAAGTGGTTGAAACTGTTTCTTCTCCTACAATCAGAGTATCAGATATTTAGTTCTGGTCTCAGATTTTGCCAATTTCACAGGGAAATAGAATCTTGAATCATTTGTATTTCTCTAATAATTAGTTCACATCCTCTAAAAAGAGGCTAAACATCTTTTCGTGTTTATTGGATGTGTTCTTCTGTGATTTGCCTATTCATATTCATTATCTATTTTTCAACTGAGTTATTTATCTTTTTCTTAGTGGATTACAAACTTTCAGGTACATCTTGGGTAGCATATTTTCCCATGTAATTATAATAGTGTTATTTTTTAAAATTGTGAAACAGTCTTAAACATACAGAAAATTTGAAGCTATAGTAAAAATTTTTTTCTTGAATCATTAGGGAATAGGTTACTGACATGATGCACTATCACCCCTGAATGCTTTAATGTGTATTTCCAACAAAAATGACATTGCTATACATAATCTCAATATAACCAACAAGATTAGACAATTAACATTAACCCTGCCAATGTAATATCTTTAAAAATAACAGTGATTATTCTTTTAAAAACAATAAAGAATAGGATTTCTACACTAAATCGTGGTATTCACTCCTCAACAGGTGACAATAAGGCTTGAAAACACTTCATTCTTTCCCAAAAGGGGAGCATACATTAGGACAGACAGCAGGTGAATAATTGCTTTCATTTTTTCCCCCCATTCTTAACAACACAATAGAGAATGAGATTAAACTCCTCCTGGAAATTTAAACGTTTGATCAAACTTTCTGAAAATAACTGCTGGGAAAAGCTGAGAGGGAAATCTCCTCTGGCAATTTTTTTCAAAGCTGTCCTCCTGGGATGGTCTTAATACAGATTCAGAGGCTAGGGCAAACCTTTAAAAATCCCTTTAAGATCAAAGATTCTTTTATCTCTTTTTATCTTGTACAAATTATTTATGAGGAACATACTCTGTTATTTAAAGTTATGTTTATATAGCAAACATAAAAATAATAATCAATGGCTGAAAATGTTTTAGTATTAGCTCTGCATCAAGAACTGTTATTAAGTTGACATGGACAACTCTGATATTAGAGTATCCTGTTCAATACAAAAATGGGAAGAGAAGAAAACTTTTTTAATAGGCATTAAAAAACATTCTGGGGAATTTTTTCAATAGTCCGAAAAAATAAGGCAGTAAAACTGAAGAAAGAAATGGAGTCAAGACAGCTTTGTCTGTCTTTAAGTAGAAGAAAACAAATAGCATGATTGTGTGTGATGGGAAAGAGATACAATGAAAAGCTGATGATGTGGTAGAGAGAAGGGATCTATGAAAGCAATGCCTTTCTTTGAGTGATGGGATCTAAGGCAAAAGTAGAGTATTTGCCTCTTTTAGGAGCAAGTACAGTTCATCCATATTAACAGGAAAGACGAAAGATTTTAAGGACGGAAATACAAAGTTAGGGTTGCTTATGAGAGGCACCCAGGACATGCAGTCTCTCCTCTCTATGAAGTGTGTTATATACGTGAATGTCACCATCAGGCATGGTTTTGCAGGAAAAGGGTTGGGGACTGCTGTCTTGAATCTACCTGCCTGGGTTTTCCTTAGATTGTGCTATAGTTGCAATGTTCCCAAAGCTTTATCAGCGTCTATCTATCTCCACACTCAGCTTTTATTGCTCCTGAGTACCAGAATTATACATACCCAGAAAGATAAAGTATAATATAGATTGTATTTCCTTAAAAAATATTTTCTGCCTCAATAAGAAGTACATGTGAGGATAAGGATTTCAGAAAGAAAAATATGTTCCTTTTTTTCCCTTGCATCTGTTTCCTCTGAACTAAATAAAGCCACAGTTTATAGTTTTTATCTAGAAGTTCTGAATATACCAATTGGCCAGTTCAACTCACTGATTAGACAAAAGTTATAAATAAATTCTAAAGCAAAATCTCTTCTCTCATTTTCTGTCTACTAAAAAGTGAGTCATTAGATTACTTTGAAACTTGAATGCTTCACATACTATTCAAAGGACTTTTCAGTTATAAATAAATAAATGAAGCTAAATATAAACCACATCCATACCTCTCACAGCTGACTGGGAAGGCTGAGTCAAAACTTTGATATCTAATGCACTGTTGATATTTTCTTCTATTGCAGCACAATATCCATCCACAACATTGGTAATAGTGTCCTTCAAAGTTCCAAGATTATGGAAAACCTGAAGAGCGGTTCCGACCTGGGTTGGATTCTTTAAAAAGGTGGTGGTGGGGTGGGGTGGGAAAAGATATAAATAGGAAAAGAAACAAAATAAATATAAATCTACAAATCTAAGTGGTACTTGAGCAGTTACTATAATATTTTTTAAATTACTATAAACAAGAACAAAAATAATGTATTTGGAACAAGTATTATTTTTAGTCATTACTTATTTCATAAAAGACAAAGTTAAATACCATGTGTATGACTTCCTGCCTTTCCCGTTTCCTCCTCCTTTAAAGGATAATCACAAAATAAAGAATCTGTTATATTACTGGAGCTTAGTTGAAATTTACCATTAATCTCTATGAAGAGAGCCATGTAAGAACTAACAACACTATATTTGTTTAGAAAGAAATAAATTGTGCACAGTAAACTGCGGGCTAAGCCTTGTGAACTGATACTACCATTCATTGTATTATCTTCCTTCATTCATTTACTGAAACTACGAATATATATATAGAGAGAGTGCCCACTATGGGGTCTATCTTGCTTCTATCTGCTAGAACTATAGTAGTAAATAAAACCAGTTGAGTTTCTGCCCTTATGGAACTTATATTTACTGAGAAATCTATAAACAATAAATATAAGAGAGTATTAGGTAGTGATATATGCTATAAAAAAGAAGGCAGGGAATAAAAATAGAGAATGATGTGTATTATTATAGAGGGAAGAGCCAGAGAATGCATCTCAAAGGCAGTATTTAAACAGAGATCAACATCTGGAAAATATGGGGAAATACAATCTGAGCAGGGGTATCAACAAAAGAACCAGGGTGGAAATGTGCTTGGTAGCTAATGAAGAGCAATCAGGCCATGGTGGTGGCTGGAGCAGACAGGGGTAAGCAACTTGGGAAGTATAAACACTACCGGTGAGTAGATTCAGTCCACAGTGATATAAATAAGCTGCTGGATTTGTCATTAAGTAAATGACTGAATTAACAAGGTATATCTACATCAACATAGTTACAGGTTCAAATAGCTGAAATTCCTCTTTCATTTATGATTCAGCATCTGTCATTAAAGGCACACAGTTAAAAAGTGAGATTATTTCACTAACATTTTCTTGACTGTTGAGTATAAATAACACAAAATATTATTTCTGAAGTCTACTGGTGATAGTAAGAGTACGTGGCACACACACACTCAGCAGCAGGGCAGGATCATCTTAGAGAAGATCAGGAAACATGGTTGGTGAACACCCATTTTAGACTGTTGTTTAATTAAACAAGAAAAAGTAGCAAATGGACATTGTTTCATATTAAAACATGCTTTTGCTTTTAGGAGATATCAAGAATGAAAATTAGGCAGCTATAAAGACATTTCCCTTATCACTATTCAAAGTCTATATAATCTAAGAAAGTACTACCTGACCAATTTCAAAGAATATCTTCACCTTAAAAACTAGAATATAGAAACATATTATAACATTATATTTATTGCCTTTATTATCCTCAAAGGATCTGAAAATCACAGTTTTTCAACATACAGGTTTTCAGTAACTTGCAATAATTATGTAACTTCAATAGCTTACAAAGAATGTACATTGAAAGTTATATGCATATGTTAACTGAAAACGGAGTCTTATTTTACTTGAGAGATCTAGTCAAAATTGATCAGTCTTAAGTTTCTACTCCAAAAATTAACTACCAAAAACTTTCAAAACAGTAACATGTACAGGGCAACATTAAAGAAGCATCCAGTATCAGAATGGTTATCATCAAAAAGACAACAAGTAAGTGTTGGCAAAGATGTGGAAAAAGGGGAACCTTCATGCACTGTTGTTGAGAATGTAAATTAGTGCAACCACTATGAAACACACTATGGGGGTTCCTCAAAAAATTATGTAAGTAACTCCGAGGAACTCCACTCTCCCCTCTGCATCCTGAATTCATAAATCTTAAAATGATGAGGATAGATAGATTTCCAAAGCTGGCCGAAGTTCCTTTTTTTTTTTAAAATAAAAATGTACCCAACAAGATCCCAACTCTAAAAATCCAATTCAGCTGGATCAGACTGAGGCCTGGTTATTATATTTTAAAGCTCTTCAGATGCAGCCACCTGGGAACCAACATTTGGAAACCACTTGACTAGATGACTCTGCCAGACTTTGAAAAATGAGAATCATTTGTTCATGTGAAAGCAGGATTTTCTGGTAAAAAGAACCAAATACACAGAGAAATGACAGAGGAAAACTACAGAGTATCCTTAAGGAGTGGTATATAGATTTTACTGCCAGAAGTTTTGCATATGTGGGGGGAAAAAAAAGATAACCTTGAACAAGCAAATAAGGGTCTGGTCACTGACAACCTTGGACTGCATTCTGTGAAATTTCTATTTAATATTACTGGTAACAGAAAAATGATTGATGTAATAAAATTATCATAATCTAAGATGTTTGAGGAAATAAAAATAATTACATCAGCTCTGACAATAATTTTAAAAAAGAAAAGAAGGAAAAATAGCTTGGACTAGGGAGTTGCAATTAAAAACAAAGAAAAGGACAGACAGGAGAGATTCTAAAACACTGAAAAGAAACTGTCTACTGACTGACTATGATGGACAAGAGGGAAGGAAGAGTCTACCATATACGGAAGTTTCTTCAAGTGTGGGGGCCTGAAAGGACAGAAAAAGAAAAAGAAAATCAAAAGAAGGAGATCATTTGGGCTAGTGGGTGGACGAGTGGTGGGATGAGAGGGTGAACGGCTGTTGTTAATGAAGTGCTCACTGTGAGACACGCGGAGTCTCAGGTGCCAACGGGGCGTTCTCAGTTGGAGAGGAGAACGCTTTTGAACTGGATAATCATAGGAACCTAGACTGAGTAGCAAGCTAAATTGATGTAATAAATAATAAAATACAGAATGTTGGAAACTTTTAATCACAAAGGGAATAAAGAACAGAATTGGTGAGAGTGAGAGAACAGAAATGGGGTGATAGAATACTCTAATCAGAGTAACAACTAGAACATTAGAAAAACTGGGAATGAAATCATTTTGCCTAGCTATGATTCCAGCAAAGAATACCTCTTAAATATAATAAACATTAGTGTTCTTTTCCAATCATCCTCCCTCATCACAGACAAATACCACATATTTTGACCAGCATATTTTTCTGGGTCCTTATTAGTAATAAACATCAGGCTTTCAGCTCCCTCATCTGTAAAATGAGGGGACTGGACTAGATGAATTCTAGTACCCTTGCCAATACTAACATATGATTGTACTATCATTCAGTGTACATCATTTACTCATGCTAGCACTGTGCAAAGTACTGGGGATTAAAAAACTGAAGCAAATACTGTCCCATCTGACCTTTCAGTATCTATGGTCTGGTGGGTGATAAAGACAATTAAAGCAGCAATTAGAATGTACTATGATATATTAGAGGAGAAATGGATAGTTTAATAGGAGAGGTGATTAACTCAGAATTGGGGAGGGAAAGAGGGATAGAGGAGTCAGGAAATTCTCCTTAAAGGAAGAAAGCCCAGCCTAGACCAAAAGTGAAGTTGTCATGGTAAGGTGTTGGGGGCTGGAAATGAGGAAGGCTCGAAGATTTACAGAAGGAGTCAGGAAAACAAAAGGAAAACCACTCCAAGCAGAGGAATAGCACATACAAAAGCCTGTGAATGAGCACACTGTGGAAATTAAATCGACTAATATAATATCTGATAGGTAAGAGAACTACACAAATACCTAAACCAATGCAGGTGCCCCTATCAGTCAATCTCAAACTTTTGGTAAATATAAAAGAACTACCTGAGGGAGCTTGTTAACTAAAAACAGACACATAAGGAAGACCTGAGATTGCTGGTAAGTTTTCATCTTTTTAATCTGAATGCTGGTTATGTATGTTTGTTTGCTTTGTAAAAAATTCATTGAGCTGTACTCTTATGAGCTATGTACTTTTCTGTTGATTACATTTTCACCATACAGTCTTAAAATAAGAGGGTTAAGAGCATCAGGAAAAAAATGCACATGCTTGCAACCCAAGTGTCCACTGAATGGATGAAGAAAATGTGTTATTCAGATAATGAAATATTATTCAGTATTAAAAAGAAATCCTGTCACAAGCTACAACATGGGTGAACATATCATGCTATGAAAAATAAACCAGTCACAAAAAAATACTGTGTGGCTATATATTATAAAGATAATACTATTTATGTATTATTTATATGAAGACTGTACATATACAGACAAATTCATAGAGACAATAGAACAGTGGTTGCCAGGGACTCAGGGATAGAGAGGGATAAGAATTGTTCAATAGACACAGTTTCAGTCCAGTGACACTTCTAGAGACTAGATGTGTGACGTGAACTAATATGAACATACCTAATGCTACTGAACGCTAACGGTGAATGATTTCATATTAGGTATATTTCATCGGAATTTAAAAATGTATATGCTTGGATCTCAACTTCAGATTCACTAATTTGATAGGTTTAGGAATGAGGCCAAAGAATCTGGATAATTATGATAAACCTAATTTTTCTACTGCAGTCATCCAGTAAGGCCTTATTATGAACCAAGCATTATTTTAGGGGCTTTTACACATGTGAGGTCTAATCCTCCCCAACAAAACATTCAAAGTAGCTGTACTGTTCCCTACTGAAAGAGAGGGAAACTGAGGAATAGAGAAGTCAGCAGAAGCTCCAAGACAACAAAGAATAAATGGCAGAGCAGGGATTCAAACATTAAAATGTTTGGATTTTAAAGTTCATGCTTCTTCCAAATAACAACAGTTATTTGCAAATAACCATTAGTACCAATTAAAGTCTGACTTTCCTTAAGCAGTAAAATAAAATTTGAAAGTAACTAAGGAAAATGGCCAATAAGTGCTGTTACTTTACTAAGTAAGTGGAAGTCGCTTAGTTGTGTCCAAGACTTTTTGCAGTCCCATGTATTGTAGCCTGCCAGGCTCCTCTGTCCATGGGATTCTCCAGGCCAGAAAACTGCAGTGGGTTGCCATGCCCTCTTCCAGGAGATCTTCACAACCCAGCGATCAAACCCATTTCTCCTGGATTGCAGGCTGAACCACCAGGGAAGCCCAAGGATACTGGAGTGGATAGTTTATCCCTTCTCCAGGGGATCTTCCCAATCCAGGAACCGAACTGGGGTCTTCTGCATTGCTTGCTTTTAAGTAAGGACATTTTTAAAAACTTCACTTCATAAAAGAAAGGTTGTCCAAGTAACAAGGGAAATTCTCAGAGTAAGTAGTTGTCTTGTTTTCATTTTGAATTTTAATGGGAACAGATAAAAGTTCAGCATGACTGCTACCAACCTACATTGTTTGGAAACCGGTACTTTTGTTATCTTTCTGTACAAATAAGCAGGTTAGCCAACCTTGCTTGCATACAATATCCTCAAGTTTCAAGTTTCCCTGAAAATTGCCCATAAAAAAATTCTTTCTTTCCTGGTACCCAGGGCCACTGTGTTCTCTGTGAAGTTTGATGGTTTAAATTCAGCGGCAAACAGTTAACTCTTTGCCACACTCACCTGGCTCCCCATGCTCTGCTGCAAATTCCAACTTCAACAAAGCTGAAATCAGTAAAATCATAAACTGTCCTTAATAGAACACTTTCTCATCTCATAGACAAACTGTGCAAACACAATGTGAACAATTCACTGCTCATCTCGGAGCTGCCTATTCTTAGGGCCTATTTTCCCAATGTTCCAATATTAGCTCTAGGACTTCTCTGTTTCTTTACACCACCTAACCAAATCCCTCTTTACAAAATCAGATCCATTCCTGGTACTTCTTAAGAGGTCTACATTCATTGGCAGGTTCCACCCTGATCTGTGGATACAGTATACTACATGAAGATGCCTTCTTCCCTAGGTAGTAATGTTTAAAATGGCCTCCGTATCCACTTATTTTCTTTTGCCAACACAAGTAGAATAAATATTACAAAGTTCACTTTATAGTTAGGTAACTAAGGTACTAAGAAGACAGGCCCAAAGTGGGCCTAGCAGGCCAGTTTCAGGCCTCAGTCCCTTCACTCCCTATTCTATACTCTTCCACAGCTCCCCCTGTCACCACCTGACTCTAGATCTCCAGATATATCAGTTTTTCAGGCATTTGTAAGAGATCTCGAAACAAAATGAACACATTTGAAAAATATCATGCTTTCTAGAAAGAAATAAACTACTGACAAGGACCAATGTCTTCTATTAGGTACAAAAGTAATTGCAGTTTTGGACCATGAGTTTTAAATCATTAAAACTAGGCTCAAACATATCTTTATTAATCAACATATTTTTGCCAATGAGAAATAAGTTGGTTTATTCCTGCAGTATAAAAATCCATACTTTAGGACTCAATGAACTCTTGGAAAGTATTTTCTGCCTTCTGCTGGTTGTGGAAGTGTTTTTCCTGTAAAAAGTTGTCAAGATGCTTGAAGAAGTGATCAGGTGAATATGGCAGATGAGTCAAAACTTCATTGCCCAATTCATTCAATGTCTGAAGTGTCATGTGACATGTGGCTGAGCACTGTCATGCAGAAGGATCAGGCCCTTTCTGCTGACCAATGCCGTCCGCAGGTGTTGCTGCATTCAGTGCATCTCATCCATTTGCAGAGCATATTTCTCAGATGTAATGGTTTCTCCAGGATTCAGAAAGCTATAGTGGATCAGACGGGCCGCAAACGACCAAACAGCGACCATGACCTTTTTTGGTGCAAGTTTGGCTTTCAGAAGTGCTTTGGAGCTTCTTCTCTGTCCAACCACTAAGCTGGTCATTGATGACTGTTATATAAAATTCACTTTTCATCGGACTTCACAACCTGATCAAGAAATGGTTTGCTGTTGTTGCGTACAATAAGAGAAAATGACACCTTTAAATAATGACTTTTTTGATTTCTGCTCAGCTCAAGAGGCACCCACTTACCAAGTTTTTCCACCTTTCCAATTTGCTTCAAATGCCAAATGACCACAAAATTGTGGACATTGAGTTCTTAGGCAATTTCTCACGTAATGGTAAGAGGATCAGTTTTAATGATGGCTCTCAGCTGGCCATTGTCAACTTCTGATGGCAAGCCACTACTACTCTCTTCATCGTCAAGGCTTTCCCCTTCTTTGCAAAAGTTCTTGAACAACCACTGCACCGTACATTTGTTAGTAATTCCTGGGCCAAAGCATTGCTGATGTTACAAGTTGTCTCTGATTCTTTACGATCCATTTTGAAGTAAAAAAAAAAAAAGTTCGAATTTGCTTTTTGTCTAACTTCATTTCTAACAGTCTAAAATAAATATAAAATAAGTAGCAAATAAGTCATGAGCAAAAAACAAAGTGAGAAATGCACATTAAAATGATAAATAGCATAACCATATTTATCTAAGAATGTACTCCAATATCAAGTGGCCAGGTTCAACAACACAAAATTACTTTTGCACCAACCTAATAGACAATGTCTCCTCTTTAAATGAGAGTCAATATTCTAAGAGCAATTTTCTACAAATTGTCAATGAGACCTTCAATAAACCACTTAACCATGTATGAAATTTTCCAACTTCATAAACTGTAATATAAACTGAGATGAAAGACAATATAATAAAGTAGATTTATTTCAGAAGTAGATCAAAACAGACTTCTACCTTTTCAAAAACATTTCAGAAGATGGCATTTTCTTATTAAATTAAAATTATTTCTTCTGCTTTGGAAACGAATACATATAAGTTTTTTTCTTTCTTTTTCAACATCTCTGTAGCTTTACATTGGAGGAAAAAAAAAAAAAACCCATAAGAATACAATCAGAAAAGAAGCAAAGTTGTTTAGGATCCCTAAAAAGCTTGCCAAAACAGGAACACTGTAACCAAAGTAACAGCTGGTGCTGAGCTAATGGAATGGAGAGATAGCAAGACTGCTGCAAAGACTGTGCCATAAAATAGCAAGCAACGTTCTCATGTTAACTACAGATGATACGAGGTGACCTCTGTGAGCATAAATACAGTATTAAATCAAAAGTACGACAGGATTTTAAAAGCTTCATACAACTGAAATTAGAAATGGAAAAGGTGACAGAGTTTGATTTAACTGGAAACAAAATGCAAAAATCATATAAATGTTCAAGACCAGGATTCCACTCTGCAAGGATCAAATAATCCTTGTGCCAAAAAGACTAACCATCACCTTTTACTTTTTTCCCTAATGAACTAACTCTTTAGCGTTAACTTCTCTTTCTTTAGGTTTCATATAATTAACAGATGTGTTTAGTTACTCGGTAGTATCTGACTCTTTGCGACCCCATGGACTGTAGCCTGCCAGGCTCCTCTGTCCATGGGGATTCTCCAGGCAAGAATACTGGAGTGGGTTGCCATGCCCTCCTCCAGGGGATCTTCCCAGCCCAGAGATCAGATAGAACCCCATGTATCCTGCATTGCAGGCGGATTCTTTACTGTCTGAGCCACAGGTTTAATATATTAAAAAATACAATGAGCAGAGGGAAGGAAAAGGACAGGTACGGAAAATAAAATTCCCTGCTGCTATTCAGTTCTGGTTATTAGTGTGGTTTCAGGACTACAGGATTTCCTCAAAGTTTCATTAGTAAGCCATTTCATGCTCAACTAAAATAAGACAAAAATAAGAACCCTCAGAGTCACATTTAAAAGGGGGAGTGATGGAGAAAGGTGGGGAGGGAGGTGGGGAGGGAAATCATCTACATGTCCCCAATCTCTGAAAAACAGACGTTACAGTGCGAAAAATGAAAAGCCAGTTCAAGCAAAAATTTAAAGAACAGGTATTTTCCACTATATAGAAAATTCTTGCTGCTGAAAAAAAAAGCTTATTATTTTATTTTTTATAGCATAGAAGGGATACAAATCTAAGAATTTTTATCTCTAAGCAGATAATTTTTTAAACCACTCCCTCAGTAAAATACATATTTAATAGAAGTAGGCTAGTTTTCAGGTAAATTTAATACAGTAAAAAGCACAGCAACTTAAGCATGCACAATAACTGAGGAATTCTAAAATCCAAATATTTTATTTCTCAAGAGTAGTGTTAATAAATTCACAACACTTTATACATAACAAGTATGTAACAGGTCAAAATATTTATAGTAATTTATAATATCTCTGTACCCTAACATGATACATACATTGGATACTTTTTTGAAGCTATGTCTAAAACACTGAAGACTTAATGGAGCCCCAAGGGAGATTACAAGTATTGAAGGAAGGGAGAATCACATTAAATAATGCAATTTAAAGGCAAGAATTATATTAACTATCTCAGTTGTGATCCAGAGCTTACCAGAGGCTTCTCTGATTCAGTAGCATGCAGTCCACTAATGCTTGATATGTACTTCTCAGCTAACCTAATATAATTATTTCAGAACCTGTTAACAATCAGCAGTCAACAGTGCATAACCCAAATGAAATTAAGAAACTAAGAAGCACACTTAATAGTTCAGTATGATCTTATCAACCAAAAATCAACTTTATTCTAGCCCTTTTTAAGGAGTAGGGAAAAAGGACTGGGGAAAATGAGCGTAAAAAGCAAAAGGAGAAAAAAGAATGAAAGTGAACATGCACTGAAAGAGGAAAATTCTGCAAAAAAAGAATAACACAGAGCCTTAACAAATGGAGAAGGTAAAAAAGATCAATATACAAAAAATGGCCCTTTTAACTTTCAAATTTTTTTTATCAAATGAATCTGGAGTGCACAGGCCACACAAATTATAGTTTGGCATTAAATAAAAGTTTTAAAGTGATGCCAGTACTCAGAATAATATTCTCATCACATCAGATAATAGCAGATAGTATTTCAAGGACACTAAAAATGTGTTCAAGAATAAAATGAATTTGATAGGAAAACAAAAGCAATCATGAGACATTAATACAGCAAGCACTCAAATCTTACTTAAACACAAATTTTTAACTTAAATGTGCATTTCTGGCTTACTTTTAAATAAAGCAATACAATATAGTAATTCTAGTCATTCCTTGTTTTACCAAATACATTTATGGCACCCATAAAAATTCTTTCCCTCCTTCTTTATTATTAAAACCTAATTTTCTCCATGGAAGTCATTGTGCACACGCTTCATGAGCAGCTTAAGCCAATGTTGACAATTTTGTTCCTCTTTGTCAGGTTCTTGTCTTCATAGTCCTCCAGACACTTGGGGTGACTGCGAGACCTATGTGGTCAGTGAGACGTAACAATACGTCTGCTGGGCAATTTTGAAAAAGGATTCTGTAACATGTCTTTTGGCTGGCAGCTGACACTGCTCCATCTCCACACTGTGAACACAGATTAATGCCTGCAGTGTGACAACTATCTTCTGACCATGATATGACAACCAAGGGGACACTAGGAAGGCAGAAAGCAAAGAGAGACCTGCATGTTTGTGAAGTAGCTGAAACAATGTTACCACCACCCACATCCAGACAAACCCTGTTGAAAACTCTGTTAGTCTGGCTTGTTGCTACAATACTCTTAGTTGCATCCATCACCAAACTGATGAAAACACAACACATAAAAACATGTGAATCCATAACAATACTTTAAAAAAAAACAGAACAAAATTATGCCCCATTTGCTACCAGGGAGGTGACTTAATAAATAAACTCCTTACTCTGTAAGTTGGTAAATAAAGTGCACAATCTAAATATTTATCCATCATTTTAAAAGGAAATGCAGTTCAAGGTAACTGAGTACCCTTTCAATTAGTAAGAAAAAATTCTTATTTACAAAAGAATCACAGCTAATAAGTACAAACTAATAATAAAAACAGAAAATCACTTTACAATATCTAATGAAAAAAAAAGATTTGAGCAAAAATCATCAATAGATATTAAGACCATTAGGAGAAAGACTGTGAATTAAATGTTCTCAAGGTGCCAAAATACATTCAAATTCACAATGAAGTAATTCAATGGAAGAAAAAAATAATCCTTTCAACAAAAGGTGCTCAAACAATTGTGTATCAGATGTTCAAGCTGGTTTTAGAAAAGGCAGAGGAACAAGAGATCAAATGGCCAACATCCGCTGGATCATCAAAAACGCAAGAGTTCCAGAAAAACATCTATTTCTGCTTTATTGACTATGCCAAAGCCTTTGACTGTGTGGATCACAATCAACTGTGGAAAATTCTTCAAGCGATGGGAATACCAGACCACCTGACCTGCCTCTTAAGAAACCTGTATGCAGGTCAGGAAGCAACAGTTAGAACTGGACATGGAACAACAGACTGGTTTCAAATAGGAAAAGGAGTATGTCAAGGTTGTATATTGTAACCCTGCTTATTTAACTTATATGCAGAGTACATCATGAGAAACACTGGGCTGGAAGAAGCACAAGCTGGAATTAAGATTCCCAAGAGAAATATCAATAACCTCAGATATGCAGATGACACCACCCTTATGGCAGAAAGTTAAGAACTAAAGACTGCAAGGAGATCCAACCAGTCCATTCTAAAGGAGATCAGTCCTGGGTGTTCATTGGAAGGACTAATGCTAAAGCTGAAAATCAAATACTTTGGCCACCTCATGCGAAGAGTTGACTCACTGGAAAAGACCTTGATGCTGGGAGGGATTGGGAGCAGGAGGAGAAAGGGACGACAGAGGATGAGATGGCTGGATGGCATCACCAACTCGATGGACATGAGTTTGGGAGAACTCCAGGAGTTGGTGATAGACGGGGAGGCCTGGAGTGCTGCAATTCATGGGGTCGCAAAGAGTTGGACACGACTGAGCTACTGAACTGAACTGATGAGAAAAAAATGAACCTTAAACAGTGTACATAAAAATTAAAACATAAAATTATAAACTTCTAAAAGAGAACACAGGAGGAAAGCTTTCCAACATTAAGGTAGGCAAAATTTTCTTATATAACATGCAAATGAAAGCATGGGTAAACTGGCCTTTATCAAAACTAAAAAAATTTGCTCTTCATAAACGATTACACCTTTTGGAAAAAAAATAATAAAAGCCTGATCAAGTAAGCCTGATCAAGAAACAGGAAATAGCAACAAGGATATACTGTACAGAATAGGGAAAAATAGCCATTATTTTACAATAAATTTAAATTGAGTATTATCTATAAAAATACTGAACCACTGTGTTGTATGCCTGAAACCAATATAATATTATAAATCAACTATACTTCAATTTTTAAAACATTTTTAAAAAGCTACAAGAAACAGGGACTTCCCTGGTGGTCCAGTGGTTAAGAATCTGCCTTGCAATGCAGGGGACATGAGCTCACTTTCTGGTCTGGGAACTAAGCCTTTAGGGTCTGCATATCTCAGCTACTGAACCCAATGTAAATAAATTTTTTAAAAAACAAGAAGAAGAAACAAGACACAATCCAAACTAAAAAAAAATTAAAAAATAAATGATGTCATCAAGGGGAAAAACAAGGCAGCATTATTCTTAACAACCCAAAACTGTAAGAATTACTCAGCAGTAAAAAGGAGTACTTTCACACGCAACAGTGGGAAAGAACTGTGGCTCAGTTGGTTAAGAATTCACCTGCAATACTGAAGATCTGGGTTTGATTCCTGGGTCGGGAGGATCCCCCTGGAGAAGGAAAGGGTAACCCACTCCAGTATTCCTACCTGAGAAATCCCATGGACAGAGGAGTCTGGCGGGCTACAGTCCACGGGGTCAGAAGAGTCAGACATGACTTAGCAACTGAACCACCACCACCATACATGCAACAACACAGATGAAGCTATATAAACATGCTAAGTGAGACAAGCTAGATACATAAGATGACCTACTGTATGGTTCCATTTGTATGACACTTTTAGAAAATGGCAACTATATAGAGAGATAGAAAGCAAATCAGTGATTCCCTGGGTTTGAGGGCAGGAGGAAGAATTGACTACAAATAGTCATGAGGGAACTATTTGGTGGTGACAGTAGCTTAAGAAAAAAAAAAAAATACCTGGACTGTGAAAGAGTCGCACAAATACAAAAATTTAGTAACTCACCAAACTATACGCTTAAGTACACAAATGTTATGAAATATAAATTATACCTTAATAACAATGCTAAAAGAAAAAAGGCAAGCCATAGAATAGGAGAAAATATTTACAGTTCACATGTATGACAAAAGACTGGTACGCAGAATACATTAAGAATTCTTACAAATCAATAAGAAGACAATAAAGTCTTTAAATGTTAGGCAAATACCTTTCACTGTTAGGCATTTGAAAAATTGGTTGCATCAGCAATTAAGAAAAGGCAAATTAAAACTACAGTGAGAATCTTATACCCCCATTAAGATGGCTAAAATTTAAAAGACTGCCAACATCAAATTTTGGTGACAATCTAGAGGAACAAAAATTCTAACCTACTTACGTGGGGCTTTAAAACGATGGAACCACTTTGGAAACCCAGCAGTCTCTATAGAAAGTAAACATATCTTTCCTTGCAAAAACCCAACCATTTTTTGCCTTAGATGTTTACTCAAGGAAAAGGAAAAATGCTGACACAGAGACATGCACCTGACTGTACATGGCCATTTGTTTGCAGTAGCCCTGAACTAGAAATAACCCAATGCCTGTTAGTAAGTGAATAGATAAATGTAACTTAGTTCAGTTCAGTTCAGTCGCGTCCGACTCTTTGCAACCCCATGAATCGCAACACACAGGCCTCCCTGTCCATCACCATCTCCCGGAGGTCACTCAAACTCACGTCCATCGAGTCGGTGATGCCATCTAGCCATCTCACCCTCTGTCGTCCCTTTCTCCTCCGGCTCCCAATTCCTCCCAGCATCAGAGTCTTTTCCAATGAGTCAACTCTTCGCATGAGGTGGCCAAAATACTGGAGTTTCAGCTTCAACATAAGTCCTTCCAATGAACACTCAGGACTGATCTCCTTTAGAATGGACTGGTTGGATCTCCTTTCAGTCCAAGGGACTCTCAAGAGTCTTCTCCAACACCACAGTTCAAAAGCATCAATTCTTCGGCGCTCAGCTTTCTTCACAGTCTAACTCTCACATCCATACATGACCACTGGAAAAACCATAGCCTTGACTAGATAGATGGACCTTTGCTGGCAAAGTAATGTCTCTGCTTTTGAATATGCTATCTAGGTTGGTCATAACTTTCCTTCCAAGGAGTTAACGTCTTTTAATTTCATGGCTGCAATCACCATCTGCAGTGATTTTTGAGCCCCAAAAAATAAAGTCTGACACTGTTTTCACTGTTTACCCATATACTTCCCATGAAGTGATGGTACCAGATGCCATGATCTTAAATACAATGCAATTTTAATTAGCAACAAAAATAACACAAAACTACCAATATACACAACAGGAATCAATCTAAAAATAATAATATTGAATGGATAGAACCAGACACAAGAAAGACGACACTGTACGCCTCCAATTATATAAAACTACAGACAATGCAAATTAATCCACAGTGATGCAAAATGGTTATCTGGTTCTGGTTCTTTGTAGTTTCTAAACTACACAATAAAAACTTTAGTATTTACTACTCTAGTAAAAAGTCGGCATAAGATTGCTTAAATTGAGTAAAATAAAATAGAGTTATCCAAGTACAAAAATTCTGAATTTTTGAAGAATAGACAATTACACATAAAGAGTGATTACCAAATTTTAAGCAAGGACTAGAGACAGAACTCTCTATGAAATACAATAAAAATTCACGCAGTTATTGAAAAAAATTATTCACAGTTCAGTGAACTGAAAAACTATGGAAAGCAGTAACACCAAAAGACCTTAAGGCTGAAAGCAGTTAGTTAGATGTGAATCTACACTGCAAAATAGCAATAAAATAACAAAGCAACCAATGTTACTGTGGCTTGTTCATGACAAGAGATTATATCCAAGAATAAGAAAAGAACATGACTGAAAAATATAAAAACAAGAAAAATACTACTACTTTACATTTGGCATAAAACAAAAACAGAGAAATACCATGTATAATTAAAATATTGTAAAAGAGGAAACAGAGCTGGAAGAAAGGATATAAGGACAGAACATGATAAAGCACCCAGCATGAAGATAATACAATCATGTAAAGCAGGGATCAGCACACACTTAGGGTCCTTAAGGGGCAAGACAGCAAATAGCTCATGTTTTGGCGGCCACACAGGCTACATGTGGTCGCTGCTGTATATTGTTCTTTCATTTTTTTTCCCAACCATACAAAAATGTAAGAACAATTAGCACTTGACAATACAAAGATGGTAGTTTCACCAACCCTTGATTTAGAAAGTTAAGAGTTCAAGTTAGTGTCCGCTCAAATTTAAGGATAAAATAGCAAATATACACTAAAGAAGATTTATTAAGCTTTAGGGAAAACATTTAGATGATCAGTTTAAAACCTAAGGAGAGCTTACAGTGATAGGAGCAAACAGATTAAAGTAGGTGGCAAATTATCCATTGTGGCTGGTAAAATAAAGAAAATAAATGAAATCTTTGGATCTGTGTAATTTGAAGACCTCTTACTGTAATCATCTTTTATATATTTTTAAATTCAATTTGATATATAATTGACATATATATTAGTCTCATGTATATAACATAAGTTGATACTTGTGTATACTGCAAAATGATTACCACAATAAGTCTAATTAACATGTTCCCACCATTAGATCTCACCATTTAAGATCTTAACAACTTTCAAATATACAACACAGTATTAACCATAGGGCCATGCTGTACATTATATCCTCATGACTTGTTTATTTTATAACTAGAAGATTTTGGGCCCCTTCACCCATCTCGCCTGTTCCCTCAAATTGTTTATTGGGTGTCAAGAAAAACGCTTCATACATTTTTGAAAAATTACTGGAACTTTATATTTAGTAGACAGCAAAAACACTGCGACCAAATATACAAAAGGAGCTTCTGTAAATTCAAATAATGAGATCTATTCTAGAATTCATGTGACCAGCCAGGAAAACCAGCAACTAACAGTAGGAAAGCTAGCCCTCTTAAAGCAGGTATTCAACTTAACTCAACTGCCACTGAGTCAACTATGGTGTTTGTTGGGCAAGCAGAGAAGAAAAGAATCATTAAAAAAAAAAAAAACCTGTTGCAAACTGAACTCCCATAACTAATTACGAAAGTAATCAATGAGTTCAACTTTGCCAAAAAGTTCCTTTTGTAGCTTAGAAAAATGCTTAACCTCCATAAACCTTCAACACAATGCATCTGAATTAGTACCCTCTCTGTGCTGGAAGGGGCTTCCCTGGTAACTCAGCTGGTAAAGAATCCACCTTCAATGCAGGAGACTCTGGTTCAATTCCTGAGTTGGGAAGATCCCCTGGAGAAGGGACAGGCTACCCACTCCAGCCTTCTTGGGATTCTCTGGTGGCTCAGATGGTAAAGAATCCGCCTGCAATGTGGGAGACGTGGGTTTGATCCCTGGGTTGGGAAGAGCCCCTGGAGAAGAGGATGACAGCCCACTCTAGTATTCTTGCCTAGAGGATTCCCTGGACAGAGGACCCTGGCAGGCTGCAGTCCATGGGGTCACACAGAGTTGGACACAATGGAAGTGACTAGGCAGCAGCAACAGCTGTGCTGGAAACAATTCAGAATCTTTAACAATGTAAGTTAAAAGGGTTCATGACATCATTATCAGTTACTGTATGCTATGTCAACATTTATTTAGTGAACTTCAATTCCACATTGTCCTCCTAGAGAGATTTTGTCTGGATCAGGCTGTCATGGTACTTTTAGCTGACAACTGATAAGCACCAGTACTTTGTGTGGACCTGACCAAGGAGCCTTTCTGACTCAGGGAAAAGGCAGATTGTGGATGTTTACCTCCTAGTACTTTCAACAATTACCACAGGGGAGATTCCAGCCTGGCATAGACCTGAGAGACTCTCTTCCTGATAATCTTAAAGGTAAGTAAGCACATGATCCCCTTCCACCCTAAAACCTCTAGAAAGCCCTGTACTTGTTTACCGGAAAAGCTTGTAATTCACAAGCTACAGCCATCTTTCTAATTAAAATGTCATCATTTCACTGTGGGGGCCTGGTATCTATGGTGATGTAGGAACTCATCCAGATCAAAATCTCTGTCACCTGTTTTAAAAGTTAGTTACAGCTTGAGGTAATGGAGTCTGCCGCAATCCTGAAAATACCATAAGGTTCTCTTCTTCGTCTGGCTTCTTTCAACGAAATATTTTCAGGATCAGTAAAAAAGAGAAACAGGAGTCAAGGAGGAGCTGCAGATGGTCGTTCACCTAGCCCCACATTTGGAACAAAAACTGCCTGTCAAATTGAAGAATGTTCTTTCTTATGTGGTGATAATGGTATGCTTCACCAGAAGAAGTACTCGGGGTCATCAATCCTAAACACTGCAGAAAGAATGTGGCAGTGGTATCACTACGAATCTTTTCAATACAGAAATAGCATGAGTTTGTGAGGTCACCAGTTTACTTACAGTTTTGTACTGTAAGAAGAAAACAAGGTTCCTTAGTATCTAAATAATTATTTAGTTTATGTCTTCCAAGACAAACATTTTGTAATACTAGAGACTTTGTAACACTACAAAGCTATAAAAACTTACAAATGAATACAGAACAATTAAGCAATTAACTAGGGAAAAACAGTAATGATCAAAAAGAGGTTCAGTTCAGTCGCTCAGTCGTGTCCGACTCTTTGCAACCCCATGAATCGCAGCATGCCAGGCCTCCCTGTTCATCATCTCCAAGGCAAACCATTCAATATCACAGCTATCCAAGTCTATGCCCCAACCAGTAATGCTGAAGAAGCTGAAGTTGAATGGTTTTATGAAGACCTACAAGACCTTTTAGAACACACACCCAAAAAGATGTCCTTTTCATTATAGGGGACTGGAATGCTAAAGTAGGAAGTCAAGAAACACCTGGAGTAACAGGCAAATTTGGCCTTGGAATGTGGAATGAAGCAGGGCAAAGACTAATAGAGTTTTGCCAAGAAAATGCACTGGTCATAGCAAACACCCTCTTCCAACAACACAAGAGAAGACTCTACACATGAACATCACCCGATGGTCAACACCGAAATCAGATTGATTATATTCTATGCAGCCAAAGATGGAGAAGCTCTATACAGTCAACAAAAACAAGACCAGGAGCTGACTGTGGCTCAGATCATGAACTCCTTATTACCAAATTCAGACTCAAATTGAAGAAAGTAGGGAAAACCGCTAGACCATTCAGGTATGACCTAAATCAAATCCCTTATGATTATACAGTGGAAGTGAGAAGTAGATTTAAGTGCCTAGATCTGATAGATAAGAGTGCCTGATCAACTGTGGAATAAGGTTCGGGACACTGTACAGTAGACAGGGATCAAGACCATCCCCATGGAAAAGAAATGCAAAAAAGCAAAATGGCTGTCTGGGGAAGCCTTACAAATAGCTGTGAAAAGAAGAGAGGCAAAAAGCAAAGGAGAAAAGGAAAGATATAAGCACCTGAATGCAGAGTTCCAAAGAATAGCAAGAAGAGATAAGAAAGCCTTCTTCAGCGATCAGTGCAAAGAAATAGAGGAAAATAACAGAATGGGAAAGACTAGAGATCTCTTCAAGAAAATTAGAGATACCAAGGGAACATTTCATGCAAAGATGGGCTCAAAAAGAGGTTACCTGCATTTACTTAAAAAATTTTGGTTTCAGAAAAAGAATGCTACAAAAATAAATTACCCTTATTTTCTTTTAGTAAATTTAAGTTTTACAGTTAATTGATATTAAAAATGATGGCCACCAACTATATACTCAATAAAAGAAGATCAAATTCATGTCAGAAGTTGATTATTAAATGCAAGTAATGACATGTTTACTGAACACCTTGATTCAGGTTATGAGCCTATAAACTAAGTAACAGTGCAGGTATGCAGTATTACATCAATATTAAAATGCGGTAGTTATTTTAGTCTGTGTTTGTAATAAATATTAAAAATAAATTTATCTATTTCAATAATTTCATATAAATGGGAAAATATATTTTGAGAATCCAATATATATAACCTGCAGCTTCTGTTTTAATGGGAAGTAGAAAGAGTGTTCCAGGCATAAAAAGAACTCAAAATCTCTAGTGGAGGAAGGAAAATGCATATGTGGAAAACTAAAGAAAGCTTGTGAGACTGAAAAACAGAGAATACAGAGGAGAGTGGCATAAAAGGAGCATAATTAAACGCTGATGAGAAGAAATAAAGTAAAAAAGAACGAAGACATGAGGGGCAGAAATATGAAGGAGATAGGTTTCCCAAGAAAACGGGATCCAAAAATGGGATATAGAGAGGCATCTCTGTAAAGTAGAAATTAAGAGCATCTGCCTTAGTTGGGGTGAGAGGGGAAGGTTGACGGAAAGTGGAGAGTCTAAAATAGTCATTGCAGAAAATGGAAAAAAGAGAGTTGGCCAGAGAAAAACAAAATTTCTGAGGAGTTGGTTTAGATTAGTCATTCCATGGAGGCTTCCCAAAGAAACTTTAACACTATAAAAATTACTGTTTTTATATAAATTGCTTCACAAATTGTCAGATGGTTTAAAATGCAATTATTTAACATAATTAGAATAAACTGCTTGGTCCTACTGAAGAAAGAGGAAAAGCAGCGACCCCAGACCATAACTCTACTACTTGGTAGCTGACTCATCTGCAGTTAATTTCCTAACCTTTTCAGGCCTTTGTTTCCTTAACTTAAAAAGTGGATAATTATATCTTCCTCACATAATTGTTACTGTGGTTGAGATAACAAACGTAAAGTGACTAACACAAAGCCTGGCAGAGGAGGAGCATTCAATAAAGGTTAGTTTCACCCTGAATTCCTATACTGCCTGCTGGGACAGCTGTAGGACACCTCTGACATGCTGCTTTCTAAAAGGAAAAGGAAAGAGGCTCCAAAACACAAGCACTTTCTGCTAAGACATCCTGGTTCCTGAGAACATTATCTCAGGGACACGGTTACTCATCCTGCTAAGCCAGAAACCTGACTATGTGAAAATAACCCAGAACCCAGGTCCTAGGGAGATAGACACACATGACTAAATTCAGACATAAATAATGCTATAAATACAAATATCAATTTACACAGGAGGAATGTAAACAGAGAAGGCAATGGCGACCCACTCCAGTACTCTTGCCTGGAAAATCCCATGGACGGAGGAGCCTGGTAGGCTATAGTCCATGGGGTCGCTAAGAGTCGGACACGACTGAGCGACTTCACTTTCACGCATTGGAGAAGGAAATGGCAACCCACTCCAGTGTTCTTGCCTGGAGAATCCCAGGGGCGGGGGAGCCTGGTGGACTGCCATCTATGGGGTCGCACAGAGTCGGATACGACTGAAGAGACTTAGAGGTGGCAGCTGTAGCAATGTTGTAAAAATTGTGAAATGAACCAGAATGCTAATATTGGCCTTCTCCATAATTTTTTCCCTTTAGGAAAATTATGGAGAAGGCCAAATTATATTCAGAAGGTTACTTTGTATCTATGGAATTTAACAAGAAAAATGAACTTTAAAATATCAATGGTTAATGTCAGCAAACTAACATAATTGGTGGCTCAGATGGTAAAGAACCTGCTTGCTATGCGGGAAACCGGGGTCCGATCCCTAGGTCGGGAAGATCCCCTGGGAGAGGGCATGGCAACCCACTCCAGTATTCTTGCCTGGAGAATCCCATGGACAAAAGGAGCCTGGAGGGCTATAGACCATGGGGTTGCAAAGAGTCGGACATAACTGACTAAGCACAGCATAGCCTTAACAAAGAGACAATATTCCTAAGCAGAATCTATTTTCCTTCAAATCACACTGAAACATACAACAAAATTATAGTTCTTTAGTTCCATGCAGATCATTCCACATCTACCCATGTAGATGCACAAGATTTAAAATTTTTTTCTTCTTATCCTCATAATTTCATTGATTAGATATAGGCAACTGGCTAAACAACAACACTTATCCACTTAACTAATCTTTTGGTTAACTTCATAAATCTGCATATATAACACTACCAATATTTAAGGAATATTAATTTCTTAAAAGTTGATCAGTTTTATTTCAATGTGATTTAAAAACCTAAGCAAAGTCATATTTGACAATTAGTAAAATGGACATAAAGTAACAACATACATAAAATAGACTTTGCTTAGGAACTACTATCCTAGAAAATATTTTCCCATTTTAAACATGAGAATGTAATAAAACAAATTAGTCTTTAAATGATAATCATTTCCCCCATCTCTGTTAAAAACAGTATTTGAGTTCTACAAACTGTAATACTATTTCCTTTCTACCATTTTGGTTTTCATTTCCATGACTTTAAAATACAGTAAAATATTAACAATTGCATAAATCAAAGACATGCATGAAGTGAAGTGAAGTCGCTCAGTCGTGTCCGACTCTTTGCAACCCCATAGACTGTAGCCTATCAGGCTCCTCCGTCCATGGGATTTTCCAGGCAAGAGTGCTGGAGTGGATTGCCATTTCCTTCTCCAGGGGATCTTCCCGACCCAGGAATCGAACTCGGGTCTCCCGCATTGCAAGCAGACGCTCTACTGTCTGAGCCACCAGGGAAGCCCCAAAGACATGCTTACATATACATATATACATAGCAATAAAAACTTCACAGGTAAAAAATATTAAACAGTACATATAAAGATTTAATCTCTGATATAGTGATATTATGAACATTAGAGGAACACAAAAATTCTGTGACATTGCCCTTTCTGAAATGTTAATTACTCCCTTTCTTGTAACTAAATGAGCTGGGTCAGCACCAATTTTCTATAGAAATATTCATGTTAATTCAAAACTGACTTGGAATTCCTTGAATATTTCTTTAAGAATGAGGTATCCTCTCTTATTTGATGTAGACAAGTATTTTTCAACAATATGAGCATTTTATCTTCATAGTGAGACCAGGAGTTAACACATAATTGGCGGCAGATAAAACTAAACTCCAGGTTAGAAGTTAGAATCAAAGTTATCTGTGGGAAAGGAGAGAGTAGTGACTGTGAGAGTGAAGAGATACCAGGAGTGCTGGTTCAGTTCAGTTCAGTCGCTCAGTCGGGTCCGACTCTTTGCGACCCCATGAATTGCAGCACGCCAGGCCTCCCTGTTCATTACCATCTCTCGGAGTTCACTCAGACTCACATCCATCGAGTCAGTGATGCCATCCAGCCATCTCATCCTCGGTTGTCCCCTTCTCCTCCTGCCCCCAATCCCTCCCAGCATCAGAGTCTTTTCCAATGAGTCAACTCTTCGCATGAGGTGGCCAATGTCCCATATCTTGACCTGTGTTTTGATTTCACAAGTGTGCTCACTTTGAAGTATTTCATTCTATATGTATGTCTATGATTTGTTCACTTTTCATTATATATATATATGATAATCAACCTTAAAAGTTCATTTAGACATAACTGACATTCAATTATACCTACAACAGCTAAGAATCAGAAATCAAATATTTCCTGATTTAGAGACTGAAGAACTGAGTATAAAATTATTTCTGTCCAATACAAATGCACTAAATTAAACTTTTGTGCATTTGCATTTCGTGCAAGATAAAATAAAAGTTTTATTTTTCAAAATAAAACTTTTGGTTTAAAGAATATGAATTAAAAAGTTGGGTCCAGTACACATGGAGCAACTATCTGGGTGTAATGCAAATATAGAACTGAGATTTATACTTAACTTCCTGATTCTACTACATCAATACCATTAGGCTCTTCTAATTCAGAAAATTAACCATCAGGAAAATGGTATCTTAGGAGAAATCTTGAGAAATTTCTAAAAAAATTTATGGCACCACAATTGTTAAGAGTGACAAATGCCGGGAGCCACCACGGGAGATCCCACCCATGACAAAGGCCATGCGGAGAAGATCTGACAGGCAAAGGTGGACCAGAATTCGAGGGACTCCCTGGACCAGCTCGAGCATCTACCCCAAAACCAGAATCTGTCTGTCTTACTATTTTGTGCCTTTCACCAGCTCTCCTGACATTAACAGGGAGCTATCCCCGACCACCTTTCTCTGAAAAAATCAACTTAGGGCTCTAGCTAATAAGTCTTCTGGACATGAGAGGAATATTTCAAATCAAACGCCCTCTGTTAGCATTCTAGCTTGTCTGACAGGTTTATCCAGACTCTTGCAGCTACGCATATGATTATTCACAGCCTCCCAACTGTGAGAGGCACGGGAAGCCTAAAACATAGAGCCTTTCAAAGAGTTAAAAACTATTAGAGTAGTGCTGGTGTTAAGATTTCATTATAGGGCCAATGCTTGTTGCTAAGTTCCCATATCTCTTATCCACTGTGCACCTGGGAGTGCATTAGTGAACATAGTTGGAATGTAAGAAAAACAAGTGTAGCCTTGAAGTTAACCACATTAGACCTTTGAGCTAACTGGTTCTTTCTTGTAACTCACTGCACCTTTGCTCTGTGAGAAATGTAACTCTGTTTAGCATCTTCTGAGGCTGACATAGATTAGAAATATAAAGAAAAAACACTTTGAGGGAAAATAAATGTAACTCTGTTTAGCATTTTCTGAGGCTGACATAGATTAGAAATATAAAGAAAAAACACTTTGAGGGAAAATAAGTTTTCTGGTTGAGCAGTCTTTATCAAAAGAGGGTCATAAAATGTTCACAGGCCTCCAAGGCCAGAAAATCATGTACACAACATCATTTCTGGGAAAGGTATGCAGAAAAAATCCTGGTTTTGATAAGGGCAAAAGTGCTGGAATGTTTAGGCTGATTCTGTATGACCTTGCACCTTTCATTTCCCTCTATGTACAAATTAAGGTATAAAAGTTCCTTTTGAAAATAAAGTTACGGGCCTCGCTCAAAGAAACTTGGTCACCCCGTGTCCTTTTTTTTTTTCTTTCTCTCTCTTACTCTCTTTTTCAGGCTGATCCCTTGGAGCATAGAGGCTCTCTGAGTTCACTTATCTGCCTGGGTTTCTAAGACCTGAACGGGAAGACGTTCTGCATCTTCATTCCCTGGAGGGCACCTGCGGCCTCTGTGAAAAGAGCAAGCTCCTTGTCTCGGGGCTTTATTGGCTTTCTGTGTAAACAAAGGAATATCAGTCTCTTTCTCTCCTCTATTCCTCTCTCATTCATTCATTCATTCGCCAACGCCATTTCTCCTGAGGGTTCCCCTGGATCCTGCGGGGGCTGGACCCCGGCAGACAAACTAAACCGTTTACTAGATGTATGCTGCTGCTGCTGCTAAGTCACTTCAGTCGTGTCCGACTCTGTGTGACCCCACAGATGGCAGCCCACCAGGCCCCCCCATCCCTGGGATTCTCCATGCAAGAACACTGGAGTGGGTTGCCATTTCCTTCTCCAATGTGTGAAAGTAAAAGGGAACTCGCTCAGTCGTGTCCGACTCTTCACGACCCCATGGACCACAGCCTACCAGGCTCCTCTGTCCAAGGGATTTTCCAGGCAAGAGTACTGGAGTGGGGTGCCATCGCCTTCTCCGTACTAGATATATGACCTTTGACCAATTATTAAGCTTTCAATTTCCCCATTTATAAAATGGAAATAGCAATAATACCATTCTAACTAGGTCGTTGAAAAGCTTAAATGAGTATCAGTGACTTGGACAAAGGAAGCCTACTCAACATCTATTAACTATCTATCTACATATACATACGATATTTAAAATACATTTCATATTATATATAATACACATTGGAAATCTTAGAATCTATTTTAAGTAGAATTAAATAAACGTACTTTAAAATTTTTTCTTGAACTTACATTATGCCTACTCTCGAATTAAAATCATAGACATAGTTCCTTAGTAATAGGAACATACATTATTTTAAACACAAAATCAAATGTTCATCTATATTATGACATTTTTCACATTAAAAAAGTAATATTATTTTTATTACCTGAGTCTCCACACCCTGCTCCAGGAGGCGCTTAGCTTGATTTTCCACTTCAAGTCGAGCTCTTGCAACAAAAAGTAGATCATTTTCTATCACTTCTATTCCAGAAAGGTCTATTCCTTGAGAAAGATAATCTATTTAAAAAAATACACACATTTAAATATTTCAATACTGAATAAATAAAAAGGTATCAAGACATTATGTCTAACTTCTGCAAAATCTTAAAAACTTGCTGTTGAACACTATTCCCTTTCAAAATCTGTATTTTAAGAAATAGAATTACCCAAACATTCCCTACCTAATGAGAACTTTACGCTGGAGGAAAACATTTCAAACATTATAGATTTAATAAAGCAAGAACTGAATTATGATTATTATAAATTCAAAGTAATGTCAACAGGTTACCAAAAAACTGTGCCAAATTACTATAAATGAATATCCTGATGAACTTTGAAATTTCTCAAGTTGCATGACAGGGAATGGCTACCCACTGCAGTTTTCTGCCTGGAAAATTCCTTGGACAGAGGTGGAATACAGTCCATGGGGTCACAAAGAGTTGGACACAACTGGATAACTAACACTTTTCACTTTCATTCTAAGTTTAATAAATTTTAACAAAAAAGTAACATGTAAAAGTTTTAAAATACATAAAATGTGCTAAAATGCCACATTTTGAAATATGAGACCACTACTCAACACTTAACAATTAAACCTTAATAAGTGTGGAACAGAATGCCAGAACTACCTTTCTAGCCACTTAATACTAATACCTGTTGAATCATTTTATGTACCAAGAATATATGTGAGAAAACGAAAGTGATCTACTTGGATTTAACAGATCTATTCTCTCATTACTAAGAAGATGATAAGACTAGTAATTTTAGCAGAAAAGAAATGATATTACTCAACTCCATGTTTACTTAAATTGAGAAAATCTAATTTAATAGAATAAAGAAAAAGAGATTCAACTGAATGATCTGACACAGGTATCAAAAAAATGAATAAGACTTTTATTTAAAATAGTTTGGAGGTCCTATCCATAGCAATCAGAGAAGAAAAATAAAAGGAATCCAAATTGGAAAGGAAGAAGTAAAAATGTCACTGTCTGCCAATGACATGATACTATAAACAGAAACCCTAAAGATGCTACCAGAAAACTACAAGAAGTTATCAATGATTTTGGTAAAGTTTCAGGATACAAAATTAACATACAAAAATCTGTATTAACCAATTATGAACTATCAAAAGAGGAAATAAGGAAACAATCCCATTTACCACGGCACCAAAAAGAATAAAATACCTAGGAATAAATCTACCTAAGGACGCAAAAGATCTAAACTCCAAAAACTGTAAGATGCTGGTAAAATAAATTGAAGACAATACAAACAGATAGAAAGATATATCATATCCTTAAATTGGAAAAATCAATACTGTTAAAGAAACTACACTACCCAAGGCAAGCTACAGGTTCAATGCAATCTCTATGAAATCACCAATGGCATTTTTCACAGAACTAAAACAAAAAATTTTTTATTTTGTATGGAAACACAAAGACCCTGAATATCAAACAATCTTAAGAAAGAAGAATGGAGCTGGAGGGATCATACTCTCTGACTTCAGACTATACTACAAGGTCATAGTAACTGAAACAGTTTATGTATGCATGCCTGCTCATTCATGTTCAACACTTGCAGCCCCATGGACTGGAGCCCACCAGGCTCCTCTATCCATGGAATTGTCCAGGCAATAAAACTGGAGGCGGCTGCTATTTCCTTCTCTAGGGGATCTTCCCAACCTAGGGAGCAAACCCTTGTCTCTTGTGTCACCTGCACTGGCAGGAGAACTCTTAACCATTGAGCCACCTGGGAGTCCAGTATAGTACTGGTATAAGACAGACACATAGATAGAACAGGATAGGTAGAACAGGATAGGTAGCCCAGAAATAAAACCACGCACTTATGGTCAATTACCCGACAACAAGAAAGAAAAATGTGCAATGGAGAAAAGATAGTCCCTTCAATAAGTGATGCTGGGGAAACTGGACAGCTACATGTAAAAGAATGAAATCAGAACATTCACTAACATATTTGAAAATAAACTAAAAATGGCTTAAAGACCTAAATGTAAGATATGACAACGTAAAACTTCTAGGAGAGGACACAAGGAAGATTTTCTTTGACATAAATCATAGCAATAGTTTCCTAGATCAGTCTCCCAAGGCAAAATAAATAGAAGCAAAAATAAACAAAGGGGATCTAATCAAAGTTACAAGCTTTGTCCAGAAAAGGGACCATCAATAAATGAAAAGACAACCTACAGACCAGGAGAAAATATTTGGAAAAATAATCAACAAGGTATTAATATCCAGCATACATAAACAGCTCAAACAAATCAGTACTGTAAAAACATGTAAACCAATCAAAAAATTGGCAGAACACCTAAACTGATGTTTTTCTAAAGAAGACATACAGATGGCCAACAAGCACATGAAAAGATGCTTCAACATCACTAATTATTAGAGAAATGGACAGCAAAACACAATGAGGTACTTTCTGATGGCTAGTCATCTTGTACCACTCCCATTTATGGAATCTATGGCTTCCTTAGTGACCAGTATTATCTCCTTCCACAAAGCCTCCTCTGCAATACAAATCTCCTCTAAGATTTCAAAATTCTTACTGCTTCTTCTTTTACTAGCATCCTCCTCTGTTAAAAAGAAAACAAAAAGAAGAGAAATTATAGTTTGCTAAATAACTCAGCTATGCATTCCTGAAAGATGATGCTGTCTAAGTGCTGTACTCAATATGCCAGAAAACTGGAAAACTCAGCAGTGGCCATATGACTGGAAAAGGTCAGTTTTTATTCCAATCCCAATGAAAGGCAATGCTGAAGAATGCTCAAACTACCGCACAATTGCACTCATCTCACATGCTAGTAAAGTAATGCTCAAAATTCTCCAAACCAGGCTTCAACAATACATGAACCATGAACTTCCAGATGTTCAAGCTGGTTTTAGAAAAAGCAGAAAAACCAGAGATCAAATTGCCAACATCCGCTGGATCATGGAAAAAGCAAGAGTTCCGGAAAAACATTTATTTCTGCATTATTGACTATGCCAAAGCCTTTGACTGTGTGGATCACAATTAACTGCGGAAAGTTATTCAAGAGATGGGAATACCAGACCACCTAACCTTCCTCTTGAGACACCTGTATGCAGGCCAGGAAGCAACAGGTATAACTGGACATGGAACAACAGACTGGTTCCAAATAGGAAAAGGAGTCCATCAAGGCTGTATATTGTCACCCTGCTTATTTAACTTCTATGCAGAGTACATCATTAGAAACACTGGGGTGGAAGAAACACAAGCTGGAATCAAGATTGCCAGGAAAATATCAATAATCTCAGATATGCAGATGACACCACCTTTATGGCAGAAAGTGAAGAGGAACTAAAGAGCCTCTTGATGAAAGTCAAAGAGGAGAGTTAAAAAGTTGGCTTAAAGCTCAACATTCAGAAAACAAAGATCGTGGCATCCGGTCCCATCACTTCATGGGAAATAGATGGAAACAGTGGAAACAGTGTCAGACTTTATCTTTTTGGGCTCCAAAATCACTGCAGATGGTGATTGCAGCCATGAAATTAAAAGACGCTTACTCCTTGCAAGAAAAGTTATCACCAACCTAGATAACATATTGAAAAGCAGAAACATTACTTTGCCAACAAAGGTCCGTTTAGTCCAGGCTATGGTTTTTCCTGTAGTCATATATGGATGCGAGAGTTGGACTGTGAAGAAAGCTGAGTGCCAAAGAATTGATGCTTTTGAACTGTGGTGTTGGAGAAGACTCTTGAGAGTCCCTTGAACTGCAAGGAGATCCAACCAGTCCATTCTAAAGGAGATCAGCCCTGGGTGTTCTTTGGAAGGAACGATGCTAAAGCTGAAACTCCCAATGCTTTGGCCTCCTCATGCGAAGAGCTGACTCACTGGAAAAAACACTGATGCTGGAAGAATTGGGAGCAGGAGGAAAAGGGGACAGTAGAGGATGAGATGGCTGGATGGCATCACCGACTCGACGGACCTGAGTCTGACTGAACTCTGGGAGATGGTGATGGACAGGGAGGCCTGGTGTGCTGTGATTCAAAGGAGATCCAACCAGTCCATTCTAAAGGAGATCAGCCCTGGGTGTTCTTTGGAAGGAACGATGCTAAAGCTGAAACTCCCAATGCTTTGGCCTCCTCATGCGAAGAGCTGACTCACTGGAAAAAACACTGATGCTGGAAGAATTGGGAGCAGGAGGAAAAGGGGACAGTAGAGGATGAGATGGCTGGATGGCATCACCGACTCGACGGACCTGAGTCTGACTGAACTCTGGGAGATGGTGATGGACAGGGAGGCCTGGTGTGCTGTGATTCACGGAGTCGCAGAGAGTCAGACACGACTGAGCAACTGAACTGAACTGATGCACTTACTTTTCTTAATAATGTTAGCACTACATTATTTATTTGGAATAAAAGAGATGAGGGAAGAGTTCACATGTGAGGTTTGGATGATGCTGGAAGCTGGAAGCAATAAAGGAAGCTAAATTTTCATGTCTCAAAGTGGGAAGTCAAAGAAGATAAAAATTAAGAAGTGGAAATACAGGCAGGTAATTCAGAGCTATAGAGGTAAATACCAAAAAATCAGCAAAAATGCTGAAAATGGAGGCCTCCAAGGAAAAGTAAAAGGGCAGAAACAAGACAAGAGATTGCTATTTTTAATGATAAATTTTGTAGAACTATTTGAGCATATTATACATGCATAACTTTCATAACAAATAAAACATGAGAAGAGTACATGGTAAGTCAAGAAAAACAGAACTTTAAAAAAGATGGCTAGTTAATAAAAAATTTGTATCCTCTAATGATTTTTTCTAAAATAAGTAATATTTAAAAAGAAGTAAAAAGTGAATAATTTAGACAAAAAGGTATTTTCTAC
>SJYT01079493.1:394234-443479 GCA_006410635.1 Cephalophus harveyi | reverse complement strand
GACTCTTTGCGACCCCGTGGACTGTAGCCAGATGTGTATAAGAGACAGCATATACATTTTCTAACTTTTTCTAATATAAAAATAAAATCAGAAAAAGAATAAAAATAATTTGCAATCAATACATAAAGGTAAAAACATGTAAGTAGTCATAGTTATCTATAGGCAAATAATTGAAGGATATCTAAAAACAAGTTCATGGAAGAGAAAATGCAGGATGAGGTCAATGTCTGAAAATTTATTAAACTTTTCTAATAATATCTGAAATGTATTCTTTCATAAAATTAAATGTTATAATACATGATCTTTGGAGTACATTTAAAATCTATAAAATATAAAGTATAAATAAAAGATACTTTAAGTCAATTCTATTCAAGAAAACAGATTTATCCTTTCAAAGGCAGAGTATCATAGAAAGAAGGCTAATTGGGAATGAGAATATTTAAATTTTATTCTACCCAATTTTATGACCTGAGGAAACAATCACATAACCTTTTTGAGATTCCAAAATTAAAGAATAAAGAACCTGTGTTACAATCTCACAGGACTGTATGGATCAAATGAGATAATATGCATTAGGAATGTTTTGTAAACCACCAAAAACATGTAAACATTGGTAATATTATTTTCATAAATGGGGTCTTAGTTACTAATCTCTTTTTTTCTTTTTAAACTGAAGGGGAAAAGGCCTAGAGAAACATAATCTAAAGTTTGGTATTAGCCCACCACCAAAAAACACAAATGTGAAATTTACATGTTTCTAACCGATCCTCAATGAATACTACTGCTTGAACTATGCACAAAATAAGCCTCATGCTTAAGTAAACCCCTTTGGGTGAAATCTTTATACTTTAAGTCCAAAGCACTTCTCAGGGTATGCTGATCTTTCTTGTTCTTCAAAGCTTCAAGAAAATTTACTATCAAATGCCTTATTTTTGTTCTGGCTCTCACTTTAGGGTGGAGGAAAACCTTACTATTAAATGGGGATTGGTTTTTCCCTTCCAAAAGTCTTACCCCTTTCTTCAGCTAGCATCAAAAAATTGCTCAGGGCCTAAACATATAAATAAGACAGTGTATTATCTTTCCTTTGGACATAGTCTTTTTTTTTTTTTTCCTCTTCCCTTCCCCTGACTTTCTAACCATAGTGCTCTTGATATGGTATTGGAATTTTAAAACAAGGATTTACAGAAAACTAACCTTTTTTTCCCTTCCAGAAAGGTATTTCAGGTGTTATATTTACTGCCTACCTTCCAATCAGTATCTAACCAGAGGTAAGAATCAATACCTCTCCCTCAACAACTGAGATGCACTAGATTAAATCAACAAGGAATAGAAAAATGACCACCATATACCAAGGGAATCTAATAACATCAACAGAGCACTCCACCCAATAAAAACAAAATATACATCCTGTTCAACTACACATGGAACATTAATCAAAACAAAGCATGTCCGAGGTCACAAAACAAACATTTTAAATGTAAAAGAAATGAAATCATACACTCAATTGATCATAATAGAATCAAACTAAGAATCAGTAATAGAAAAATACCTATAAATTTCCCAAACATTTTGAAATTGAACAACACACTTCCAAATAATCAAGGGACCCCAAAAGCTCTCAGAGGAAATTTTCTTTAAATATTTAACTACATGTAAATGGAAAATCAACACTGAAATCTCTGGGATTCAATTAAAGTGGAGTTGGAAAAAATTTAATATTAAAGGTATTCTTAGAAAAAGATTTATTATTAGGGGAAAAAAAAAATCTCAACAATGCAACTGTTTACTGCCTTAAACTAGAAAATAGAAACAAAATGAAAACAGGAGTAGCAATATTTGTATCAGACAAAACAAACTTTAAAACAAAGGCTATAAAGACAGACAAGGAAGGGTACTATAGACTGATAGAGGGATCAACACAAGAAAAGGATACATTATACTTCTTGACATATATACACCCAGTACAGAGCACCTAAATTTATAAGGCAAATACTAACAGACATAAAGGGAAAGACCAACAATAATACAATAACAGCAGGAGACTAACACTCCACTGACATCAATGGACATACAGACAGAAAATCAATAAGGCAACAGAGGTTCTAAATAACACAGATATGTTGTATTTCATTGATATGTCCAGGACACAACATCCAAAAACAAAAGGAGAATATACATTCTTCTTAAGGATGTATAAAACATTCTTTAGGATATATCACACACATGGTCACAAGGCAAGCCTCAACAAATTTAAAAGGATAGAAATTATTTCAACCAACTTTTCTGATCACAAAGGGATGAAATTAGAAATCAACCATGGGGGGGGGGGGGATTGAAGAAAGAACAAACACACAGAGACTAAACACACTACTAAGAAACAAAGGGTCAATGACAAAATCAAAGAATAAACCAGAAAATACCTTTAAAAAAATGAAAATGAAAACATAACTTTACAAAATCTATGAGATGCATCAAAAGTAATTCTAAGAGGGAAGTTCATAGTGATACAGGCCTTCCTCAAGAAACAAGAAAAATTACAAATAACCATCACTTCAGAGAATTAGAAAACAAAGCAGAAGGAAGGAAATAACAAAGAGCAGAGAGAAATGAATTTTGAAAAAACTAGAAATGATCAATAAAATCAAGAGCTGTTTTTTTTAAAAGATAAACAAAACTGACAAATCTCTAGCTAGACTCACCAAGAGAGAACCCAAATAAACAAAATAAGAAATGAAAGAGGAGAAAAATCAACTGACACCACAGATATAAAATATCATAAGAGAATACTATGAACAGTGACATGTCAATAAACTGAACAACCCAGAAGAAGGGAAAAGGTTCTAGAAACATACAGTCTGCCAACAGTGGGTCACAAAGAACAGACCAATCACTAAAAGTGAAATAGAATCTGTAAACAAACTCCCTGCAAACAAAAGTCTAGGACTGGATGCCTTCATTGGAGAATTCTATGAAACATATGAATAAGAACTTGTAACTATTTTCCTCAAAACTATTCCAAAAAATTAAGTCACTGAGGTCACCATCATTCTGATAAAAAAGCCAAACAAAGACTCTATTAAAAAACATAAAATTACAGGCCAGTATCTTTGATGAATAGAGATGCAAAACTCAATAAAATATTAGCAAACTGAATCCAACAATACATAAAAAGGATCACACAACATAATCAAATTGTATTTATTCCAGGGTCACAAGAATGGCTCAACTATGCAAATCAGTCAATGTGATACACAACAATAACAAAAAAGAGACCAAAACCACATGATTATCTCAATAGATACAGGAAAAGCATTTCACAAAAATCAGCATCCATTCATGACAAAACGCTAACCAAAGTGGAAAGAGAGAGGCCATATTCAACACAATAAAGACCAATTATGACAAACCCATAGCCAATATAATACTCAACGGTAAAAAGCTGAAGTCTTCCTGCTAAACTCACAAATAATACAAAGATGTCTCACTGCTACTATTCAACACAGTATTGGAAGTCCTAGCCACAGCAATCAGAGAAGAAAGATAAAACAAAACAAAAAAGGAATTCAAATTGAAAAGGAAGAAGTAAAACTGTCACTGTTGGCAGATGACATAATAATGTATACAGAGAATCCTAAAATCTCTACACAAAAACTAGTAGAACTAATGAATGAATCATCGAGGTTGCAAAATACAAGATTGAAATACAGCATCCAGTACACTTCTACACACTAAAAATGAAATATCAGAAAGTTAAAACACACATGCATATAAAATTGTGGGGAAAAAAAAAAAAAAAACCTAGGAATAAACTTCAACAAGGAAGTGGAAGACCCATACTGTAAAAACTACAAAGCGTTGATAAAGGAAACTGAAGATGATTCAAAGCTTGGATTGCAACAATACTGTCAAAAGGGACATACAACCCCAAGGCAATCTACAGATTTAATGTAAACCATACCAAGACAGGACATATTTTTTACAGAACTAGAACAAATAATTCTGACATTTATATGGAACCACAGAATACCCAGACTTACCAAAGCAATCCTACGAGATTATACTATAAAACTACAGTAACCAAACAGTATGGTCAAAGTGAAAGTGAAAGTGAACTTGTTCAGTCGTGTTTGACTCTTTGCGACCCCGTGGACTGTAGCCCACCAGGCTCCTCCATCCATGAGATTCTCCAGGCAAGAATACTGGAGTGGGTTGCCATTTCCTTCTCCAGGGGATCTTCCCAGCCCAGGGATCGAACCTATGTCTCTCACATTGCATGCAGATGCTTTATCCTCTGAGCCACCAGGGAAGCCCTAATGAAAGAAAGGAATGGAAAGGTATGGTACTGGTATAAGAACAGACGCAACAGATCAATGGACTAGAATAGAGAGTGAAGAGGTAAACCAATACAACCACAGTTAATTAATCTATAACAAAGGCAGCAAGAATAAAAAATGGAGAAAAGAGTCTCTTCAACAAGTGTGTTAGCAATGCTAGACAGCTACATGTAAAGCAATGAGCTTAGAACATTCCCTCATACAATATACAAAAATAAACCCAAAATGTTTTAAAGACATAAATGTTAGACATAACACTATAAAACTTCTAGAAGGGAACATAAAATATAGGCAAGACATTCTTTGACATAAATTACAGCAATATTTTCTTACATCTGTCCCCCAAGGCAAAGGAAATAAATGCAAAAATAAACAAAGGGGATTTAATCAAACTTAAAAGCTGTTGTACAGAAAAGGGCAAACTCCAGAAGAAGGTGAGGAAAGGGAAGCCTGCTAGGCTGTTGTCCATGGGATTGCAAAGAGTCTGACATGACTGGGCGACTGAACAACAGCAACAATAAAAGCAAAGGAAACAAAGTAAAAAGACAACCTACAGACTGGGAGAAAAATCTCTGCAAATAATGCAACTGACAAAGGATTAATATTTAAAATATACAAACAGCTCATACAACTCAATATCAGGAAAAAAAAAAAAAAACTCTACTATCCAATCAAAAATGGGTAGAAGAACTAGAGAAATGTTTCTCTAAAGAAAACATACAAATAGCCAAAAGGCACATGAAAAGACATTCTGGCTATTTTACATCAATTATATCACAATAAAGCTATGGTTTTGTGGTTTGTTTTTTTTTTAATAAAGAAAAACTGCAACAGAAATACATCAAACAGAATTAAAAGGTTTATTCAACAACCAAAAAAATCATTTCCCATCTTCATCTTACTTATGAAATACATCAAGAATTATCTGGACAGTTTTGATTTTTTTTTTTTCCTCTCAAACTGCCATCTAAATGATTCCTATGTGGTAAGTTTCGCATATATATATAGAAAATAGACACTAATCCTACTTTCAAAACATTTATATTATAGCTTTGCTGACAAACTCCAAAAGAGAACTACAATCCAGGCAGTTCACTTAACCAAAAAGTTTAACAATAAACTTACATGTTAAAAGGTTTTTTCCCCCAGAGAGCTAAAAATAATTATATAATTCCTAATTATGGATATAAGAGGAACTACTTCTCTAGGGCCCTGGCACTCCAAAAGATTAAATGTTTGGTGTATAGTAACTTCACTGTATTAGTAGATGTTATGATAAACTTAGGAAACACTGAGTTAAAAACAAAATAAAGCTGGTTTCTTCACTACACTGTTCCTTGTAACTATTAATATGCACTAAAATCATCCAAAAGAGGCATATACAATAATCTATAATATTTCCCAAATCTATTTGTTTCTCATCCCCCGCCCCCCAAATTACATAATATCTAGTAGGACTAGCACTCACAGAACGCACTTAAGAAAACACAGAAACTTGAACATAATGGTTTAGGTACAATACTAAAGAAACAAAATCCATCTAAACCCACTGACAGAACTCTTTTGTTTATCCTTTAAAAATCTCAATAAAGGACCTTATTTATACTATATAAAGCACAAAGAAGCAATAATATAAATAAGGAAGATACATAACCATGTATTCTATTCTTGTATGACTAGAGTATCCATTAAATACTCTAGTAGTGGAGAAGCATGTAACATTCTTCCCTCAAAGTCCTAGTAAGAAATGATGGAGGAAAAGATCAAGGTGATGCTTCCACAAGCCAAAGAACACTAAAGATTGTCATAAACCACCGTAAGTAGGGGAGAGGCACATAACATTCTTCCTTCAAAGTCCTAGTAAGAAATGAACCCTACCAACATCCTGATTTTGGACTCTCAGAGGGACCAGAACAAGTGATCCCAAAATGTGCCACCAGGCATGTGGATCATTTTGAGCTGAAGGCAAACAAGACCTAACAGACTACAGAAGAGTTTATTTTACCCTTCCCTTAACCACCTCAAAGGATTTGGGCAGAGAGTCTGTACCCAGAAGAAAGTTAAAACCAGACATAACATTTTACATCAGAAAGGCTTACCTGCATGGCATGGGAAACATTTATTTGGCAAACATTTGTTCCTCCCATCTTCCTGTTAACTGCCTTCCTCCTGTGAAGCCTCAGACCTCTAATCTCTCTCCTCCTTAGCGAACAATGGCATATAAGCCTCAACTGCCTGACTGAGAGCCTCATACCTTTGTGGGTCTCTTATATAAATCTTTCTCCTATAAATCCTCTGTTCTATGTTAATTTAATTGTTAGACCAGTCAAAGAACCCAAAATGAGAAGGGAAAAATTTCTCTCTCCTACAACTTCTAGCCTCCATATCTGTGAGACAATAACCATCTGTTGTTTAAGCCACCCAGTTTGCAATACTCTTAAGGTAGCGCTAGCACACTAACATATGATACCAGGTGTCCAGACACTGTCACAGGAACTTGTACATTACTCATTTAATGCAACAACCCTTCAGTTAGGTATTTTCATCTATTTCACTTTATAGACATCAAAACTGAGCACAGAGCAGTTAACTATCTTGCCCAAGTTCACAATTATTCGGTTAAAAACGCAGGATTAGGGAAGTAACACAAATGGCGGTGTCCTGTAGCATGGCAGAATATTTCAACTCTCTGCTAACAATACCAAAGTTCAAATCTCTGGACCTCTAAAACTTTATTCTCGTCATATACTCTCTAAAATCTTCTGATTATTCCTTTCTGCTTGGAAGAGTAGTAGATTCAGCTAGCCTCAACAAGGAACCCTGACTGATAGATAAGGAAATTTCCATTATGAACTGGAGTGATGGTGAAAAGTGAATGACTTACAAAATCTCGCAGTGATCACAGACTCAAAAAATACCCAAGTGATTTCTAACTACAACTTGTCATATAGGTTTTGAGTTCTGCAGTGAGGTAGTGAAGGGCCTATCTGACAAACCTGGCCACAAAAATTAGTTCCTCAGAAAAGATCTTAATCACCCAGATAATCACGATGGTGTGATCACTCACCTAGAGCCAGACGGCCTGAAGTGCGAGGTCAAATGGGCCTTAGAAGCATCACTATGAATAAACATAGTGCAGGTGATGCAATTCCAGTTGAGCTATTTCAATCCTAAAGATGATGCTGTGAAAGTGCTGCACTCAATATGCCAGCAAATTTGGAAAACTCAGCAGTGGCCACATGACTGGAAAAGGTCAGTTTTCATTCCAATCCAAAAGAAAGGAAATGCCAAAGAATGTTCAAACTACCACACAATTGCACTCATCTCACACACTACCAAAGTAATGCCCAAAATTCTCCAAGCTAGGCTTCAACAGGACGTGAGCCGAGAACTTCCAAATGTACAAAATTGATTTAGAAAAGGCAGAGAAACCAGAGATCAAATTGCCAACATCCATTGGATCATCGAAAAAGCAAGAGAATTCCAGAAAAACATCTACTTCTGCTTCACTGACTATGCTAAAGCCTTTGACTGTATGGATCACAACAAACTGGAAAATTCTTAAAGAGACGGGAATACCAAACACTTTACGTGCCTCCTGAGACATCTGTATACAAGTCAAGAAGCAACAGTTAGAACCAGATGTGAAACCACGGACTGGTTCCAAATTGGGAAAGGAGTATGTCAAGGCTGTATATTGTCACCCTTATTTAACTTATATGCAGAGTACATCATGAGAAACACTGGGCTGGATGAAGCACAAGCTGGAATGGAGGCTGCCGGGAGAAATATCAATAACCTCAGCTATGCAGATGACACCACCCTTACAGCACAAAGCAAAGAGGAACTAAAGAGCCTCTTGATGAAAGTGAAAGAGGAGAGTGAAAAAACTGGCTTAAAACTCAACATTCTAAAAACTAAGATCATGGCATCTGGTCCCATCACTTCATGGGAAACAGATAGGAAACAATGGAAACAGTGACAGACTTTAATTTCTTGGGCTCCAAAATCACTGCAGATGGTGACTGCAGCCATGAAATTGGAAGAAAAGCTATGACCAACCTAGACAGCATATTAAAAAGCAGAGATATTACTTTGCTGACAAAGGTCCATCTAGTCAAAGCTATGGTTTTTCCAGTACTCATGTGTGATATGAGAGTTGGACCATAAAGAAAGCTGAGTGCCAACGAACTGATGCTTTTGAACTGTGGTGTTGGAGAAGACTCTTGAGAGTCCCTTGGACTGCAAGGAGATCAAACCAGTCAACCCTTCCAACCCACTGGAAGGACTGATGCTGAAGCTCCAATATTTTGGCCACCTAATGTGAAGAACTGCTGCTGCTGCAGCTGCTAAGTCACTTCAGTCGTGTCCGACTCTGTGCGACCCCATAGACAGCCTCCCTCCAGGCTCCTCTGTCCCTGGGATTCTTCAGGCAAGAACACTGGAGTGGGATGCCATTTCCTTCTCCAATGCATGAAAGTGAAAAGTGAAAGTGAAGTCGCTCAGTTGTGTCCAACTCTTAGCGACCTCATGGACTGCAGCCTACCAGGCTCCTCCGTCCATGGGATTTTCCAGATGTGAAGAACTGACTCATTGGAAAAGCCTCTGATGCTGGGAAAGATGGAAGGCAGGAGGAGAAGGGGACGACAGAGGATGAGATGGTTATATGGCATCACCAACTTGATGGAAATGAGTTTGAGCAAGCTCTGGGAGTTGGTGATGGACAGGGAAGCCTGGTGTGCTGCAGTCCATGTGGTCACAAACAGTTGGATATAACTGAGCAACTGAACTGAACTGACTGACTGATCTTAAAGCACTTCCTCTATTATGACCATAAACACTCCTAGATCTCTCTCTAAAAGCAAGGCTATATATACATAGACCAATTGAGAGGAGGAGGGTAGGGAGCAATGGAAAAGTTCACACTACCAGGGGAGACTAGGGATCAGTGTTACAGCCTGGCTTTTCCTAAATAACAAAGTTGACAATGGCCCAAAGCTGATAATTTCTTCTCTTTTTTGTCTTTCATGCTCTTTGTCTAATTCACTTCATGTTAACTCCCTGTGAAAACACTGTACCCACAAATAAGTTCACAACTTGACAGTTAAATATATTTTCAAATAAAATGCATTATAGATTGAATTATGTCCCACAAAAAGACACGTTAAAATCTTAGCCCACAGTACCTATAAATGTGACCTTATTCAGAAACACGTTCTCTGCAGATTTAATAAAGTCAAGACAAGGTCACAATGGATTAGGATACGCTCCACTCCAATGACCAGAATCCTTCTAAAATGAGGGGAATTTAGACACAGACACACAGAAAGGAAAATGCCACATTAAAACAGAGACCCACAGGGAAGAAGGCCATGTGAAGACAGAGGCAAAGAAGAGAATGACACATTTATAAACCAGGTAAAACAAAGGATTTCCAGCACCGACCAAAAACTAGAAAAGGTAAGGAAAAATCTTCAGAGACAGCGCAGTCATGTAAATAGCCTTGATTTCGGACTTTTAGCCTCCAGAACTGTGAGAGAATAATTTTCTGTTGTTTTAAGTCACTTGGTTTGTGGTAATTTGTTAGAGTAGCCCTAGGCATCTAATACATCTTCTCTCCAATATATTCACTTTTTCCCATCTTTAATCAAGCCCCAATTTAGGCCTGAAGCTATGGACCTAACAAGTTAATTGAGAACTGAAGTCAACAAAGGTTCTACAAGCAAAGCAGCTGCAGGATGAGCCATTTAATCTTCTACACAACATTCACTGGCCCATTACCAGCACGTTCCCATATTCTTAGTTTAAGAGCTCTTGAGCTTCTGAAAACAATTTTCACAATGAATGAATTATGCTTGTAAAAAGGAGTTAGGAAAATGGAACAGAAAACTGTTTAGGCTTAAAACACAGATATCAGACACTTTGCTAAATAAAATGGAGATCATGATCTCAGTTCAACTACTAGTGTTTCTTTGTCCATCTGCTTCATACTGCAAGAAAATATTCAACAATTATGCATAAAAAACCAACTGGAACAATGAAAGATACTAAGTACTAAAATATATTGCTATGTGCGTGCTATGCGTGTTAAGTCGCTTTAGCTGCAGAATGTTTCTAATTACACAAGTCCTGAATTAGTCCTCCAATAGTCCCAGGAAATTCTGGGTGACTAGATGATACATTAAACCATGATTATATCAAATAAACTATGTACACAAGTTGTTACCCATTATAAGAGGTAAAGAAAATTCAAAAACCAAAATATTCTAATGATTCAATGACTCATCCACTTTAAGAATGAGTATAGTAAGATTTAAAATGGATAACCAATAAGGACCTACTGTATAGCACATGGAATTCTGCTCAATGTTATATGGCAGCCTGGATGGGAGGGGAACTTCAGGGTGAGTGAGTGTGTGTGTGTGTGTGTATATATATATATATATGTACAGCTGAATCCCTTCACTGTTCACCTGAAACTATTATTAACAACATTATTAATTGGCTATACCCAGTACAAAATGAAAAGTTTGAAATAAAAAACAAAAAATGAGTGAAGTAATGGTACAGTTTCCAGATGATTTTATAAAATAATCTCTCAGGTATTTTTGATTTTGTTTATCCTATTTATTGAGATTTACATCACATACCATCAAATTCACCCATGTAAACGATATGTGTTTATATATAACACATAAAGACTATATATCCAATATTTACATATTCAGGGCTGTATAACCATCACCACAGTCTAACTTTAGAACATTGTTATCACCTCCAAAAACAAACTCCATGCCGATTATCAGTCACTTCCTCTTTCTGCTTCCCCTCCAACCCACTCTGCCCCAATCTAAAACAATCTACTTTCTGTTCTTATGGATTTTCCTATTCTGGATATTTCATATAAATAGAAAGATATAATTTGGTCTTTAACGATTGGCTTCTTTTACTAAGCATAATGTTTTCAAGGTTTATCCACAAGGCAGCATGTATCAGTACTTCATTTCTTTTCACTGCCAAATAATATTCCACATATGAATGTACCATGTTTCTTTATTTACCATTTGATGGACATTTAGACTGTTTCTAATTTGGGACCGTTATCAATAATGCTGCTATGAATATTCATGTATACGTTTTTGTGCAGACTTAAGCTTTCATTTCTCTTAGGTACTATGAGTGGAACTGATGAGGTGTATGGTTACTTATGTTTAGCATTTTGAGAAACAAACAAACTCTTTTCCAAGTGGGTGCACCATTTAACATTCCCATCAGTAGGATAAGAGAGTTCCAATTTCTTCACCTTCTCACCAACACTTACTAGAGTACGTCTTTTTAATTTTGGCCACTCCGGGGAGTATGAAGTGGTATTCTATATGGCTTTGATTTTTATTTCCCTAATGACTAACGATGTTGAGCATCTTTTCATGTGCTTATTGGCCATTTGTGGATCTTCTTCCAAGAAACATCAAGTCCTTTGTCCATTTTTAAATTAGGTTCTCTTTTTTAACTTTTGAGTTGAAAGGCTCTTTATATATTCTGCATACAAATTCCTTGTCAGACATATGATTTACAAATATTATCTCACATTCTATGGGCTGTTTATACTTTCTTTTTTTAATTAATTATTTTAATTGGAGGCCAATTACTTTACAATATTATAGTGGTATTTGCCATACATTGACATGAATCAGCCATGGGGGTAAATGTCTCCCCCATCCTGAACCCCCTTGCCACCTTCCTCCCCATCCCATCCCTCAGGGTCATCCCAGTGCATCAGCACTGAGTGCCCCATCACATGTATCAAACCTGTACTGGCAATCTGTTTCACATATGGTAATATATATGTTTCAATGCTATTCTCTCAAATCATCCCACCCTTGCCTTCTCCCACAGAGTCCAAAGGTCAGTTCTTTATCCCTGTGTCTCTTTTGCAGTCTCACATATAGGGTCATCATTACCATCTTTCTGATTTCTATATATATGCGTTAATATACTGTATTGGTCTTTTTCTTTGTGACTTACTTCACTCTGTATAACAGGCTCGTTTCATCCACCTCATTAGAACTGATTCAAATGCATTCTTTTTAATAGCTGAGTAATATTCCACTGTGTATATGTACCACTGCTTTCTTATCCATTCGTCTGACAATGGAAATCTAGGTTGCTTCCATGTCCTGGCTATTGTAAACAGTGCTGTGATGAACACTGGGGTACACATGTCTTTCAATTCTGGTTTCCTTGGTGTGTACGCCCAGCAGTGAGTGGGACTGCTGGGTCATATGGCAGTTCTATTCCAGTTTTTTAAGGAACAGAACACACTGTTCTCCATAGTGGCTGTGCTAGTTTGCATTCCCACAAACAGTGTAAGAGGGTTCCTTTTTCTCCACACCCTCTCCAGCATTTATTGTTTGTAGACTTTTTGATAGTAGCCATTCTGACCAGCATGAGACGGTACCTCATTGTGGTTTTGATTTGCATTTCTCTGATAATGAGTGATGTTGAGCATCTTTTCATGTGTTTGCTAGCCATCTGTATGTCTTCTTTGGAGAAATGTCTGTTGAGTTCTTTGGCCCATTTTTTGATTGGGTCATTTATTTTTCTGGAATTGAGCTGTGGGAGTTGCTTGTATATTTTTGAGATTAATTCTTTGTCAGTTGCTTCATTCGCTATTATTTTCTCCCATTCTGAAGGCTATCTTTTCAACTTGCTTATAGTTTCCTTTGTTGTGTAAAAGCTTTTAAGTTTAATTAGGTCCCATTTGTTTACTTCTGCTTTTATTTCCATTACTCTGGGAGGTGAATCATAGAGGATCCTGCTGTGATTTATGTCAGAGAGTGTTTTGCCTATGTTTTACTCTAGGAGTTTCATAGTTTCTGGTCTTATATTTAGATCTTTAATCCATTTTGAGTTTTTATTTTTGTGTATGGTGTTAGAAAGTGTTCTAGTTTCATTCCTTTACAAGTGATTGACCAGTTTTCCCAGCACCACTTGTTATGTTTATCCTTTCTTAATGGTGTCTCACCTTTTCTGTTCCTTGATTCTGTCCTTTGATGGACAAAGGTTTTTAATTTTGATGAAGCATAATTTATCTATTTTTTATTTTTTCATTTAACCTCTTGGTATCTAAGAAACTAAGGTCACGAGAATGTACTTGTTTCCTTCTAAAAGTTTTTGGCTTTAACTCTTATATGATATATTTTGAGTTCCTTTTTTGCATGGTATAAGAAAGAAATACATATTTATTTGTTTGCATAGAGATATCCTTGCATAGAGATAGCCTTGGTGGTAAATGGTGACTACCCAATAGTCCTTGGTAAAGAGACTATTCATTACCCACTGAATTGTCTTTACAGCTTTGTAAGAAATCTATAAATTTAAGAGTTTGCTTCTGGACTTTAAATTCTACTTTACTGATCTGGAGTTCTATCCTTATGGCAGTGCCAGACTATCTTAATTACTGTAACTCTGTAGTAGGTTTTTAAGTCAGAAAGCTCAGGTTCCCCAACTTTGTTCTTTTTCAAGTGTATTTTGACTATTCTTTTTCAAACTTGTTTTAGCTAATCTGGGTTGCTTGCATTTCAATATGAATTTCAGGATTATTCTGTCAATTTCTGCAAAAACATCAGTTGGGATTTTGATAGGGACTGCATTTAATCTGTCAGTTAATTTGGAGAGTTTGGCCATCAGTGGTTTCTTAAAGATATCCATATCCTAATCTTCACAATTTGTAAATATGCCACTTTCCACAATAAAAGGGACTGTGCAGGTAACCGTGATAAATTAAGAATCTTAAAATAATCTCCCGATTATCTTGATTACCTGGGTGACCCCACGGTAAAAAAACAAGTGTCCTTATAAGAGGGAGGCAAAGGGAGATTTGACTATAGAAGAAGGTAATGTGAGAATGGAAGCATGGGGAGGTAAAGGTGATGGGAAGCACTTTGATGAGCTAAGGAATGAAGAGAGCCTCCAGAAACTTGAAAAGAAAAGAAAATGGAGTCTCCCCTTTAGCATGTAGAAAGAACTAGCAGCTAAAACTTTTAGTCTCATAACACTCATTTTTAACTTCTCCAGAATTGTAATAAATTGGTGTTGCTTTATAAACTAATAAAACATACTCCAAAGGTTTTTGCATATAAGAGTTCAATATACATGTAACCAAAACTAAAAAAAAAAAAAAAAACTACAGCTATACTTAGATGTTTCTATATCCTTTTCTCAGTAAGTGACAGACCAGGCTGTAAGGATATCTAGAAAGACAGAGATAATACAAACATTGCAATTTTTTACAATGGGTAAATCCAGGTTATTAATAATAAAGGCAAAAATAGAAACTAAATATTAACTGTACAAGGGGACAAGCCTGGCAGATATCATCTTAACCTCAAGGTTAATGCTACCAGTAATTAGATGGCAAGGTTAATGCTACCAGTAATTAGATGGCAAATAGATGGAGAAACAATGGAAACAGTGACAGATTTTAATTTCTTGGGCTCCAGAATCATTCTGGACGGTGACTGCAGCCATGAAACTAAAGACATTTGCTCCTTGAAAGAAAACCTTTGTGATCAACCCAGACAGCATATTAAAATGCAGAGGTTTTTTTTTTTGTTGTTGTTGTTTTGCCGAAAAAGGTCCATCTAGTCAAAGCTATGGTTTTTCCAGTACTCATGTATGGATGTGAGAGTTGGACCATAAAGAAAGCTGAGCGCCAAAGAACTGATGCTTCTGAACTGTGGTGTTGGAGAGGACTCTTGAGAGTCCCTTGGACTGCAAGGAGATCAAACCAGTCAATCCTAAAGGAAATCAGTCCTGAATATTCATTGGAAGGACTGATGCTGAGGCTGAAGCTCCAATATTCTGGCCACCTGATGTGAATAAGTGACTCACTGGAAAAGACCCTGATGCTGGAAAAGATTGAAGGCAGCAGCAGAAGGGGACGACAGATGCTGAGATGGTTGGATGGCATCACCAACTCAACGGATATGAGTTTGAGCAAGCTCCAGTAATTGGTGATGGACAGGGAAGCCTGGCATGCTGCAGTCCATGGGGCCGCAAACAGTAGGACACAACTGAGAAACTGAACTGAGCTCAACTGAAATCCAGGTTATAAAATAAGGGGACCCATTTTACTATTTCCTCAATTTTGCTCTAGTTTAAAAACTTTCAAAATAGAGGAAAAACGTTCACTGAAGTAAAGAGAATATAATATATAAAAGACAGCCTACTATCATTTTGAGCATCAAACTCAATTATCTTACCACTGAGGTATTGTTATTTACTATAAAAGTCCTATTATTTGCTATACTAATTTTTAAACAGGGTTCAACCTCCAAACAAAGTCTAAATAGCTGTTATTTTGGACAGCAATTCTGTGGATTTTCTTTAACATTTTATCATGAAAATTCTTAAAAAGAAGAGAAAATGGTATAACAAGCCCCCTGTTTTAGCAACTCTCATTATCTAACTAATTTTATTTTGTCCATATCCCCACTCCATTATTCGTTTTGCTGAAGTATTTTAAGAAAATCTAAGAAATCAAGTTATTTCCCCCATACATACTTTAACATAAGCATTAAATATTAAATACAAAAAGAATTACCAAGAAGAATATGTCAAGTAAAAAGCCCAAAGTATGCTAGTCTACCAGGCTTCTCTGTCCATGGGATTTTCCAGGCAAGAGTACTGGAGTGGGTTGCCATTTCCTTCTCCAGGGGATCTTCATGACCCAGGGATCGAACCCAGGTCTCCTGCATTGCAGGCAGATGCTTTACCCTCTGAGCCACCAGGGAAGCCCGATTAAATACTAAATACAAAAAGAATTACCAAGAAGAATATGTCAAGTGAAAAGCCCAAAGTATGCTATAAAACTAGTTGCTTTTTAGTCAAAGAAAGTTGAAAAATTAAGCACAAGGAAAGCAGACAAAAAACACTGGTAGAAGAAAATAAAATTTAAGCTGATAAAATACACCATGCCAGGAAACATTATGTCAGTTCAAAACTGACATATCACACACACACATGCACATATGGAGTAAACAAGATGGAACCATCAAATGCACTATGGGTATAATCTTAGAATACTAAAATAATATAACTGGAAGATAGCCCAGAAGGCAAATACTATAATACACATACTAAAAGGCAACAGTTTCAGTGTAAGAATCTCAAGTTAATCAAGAATTACTCTCAAAAAAGATATACAACTAGCCTTGTTAAGAAAAGCTGCCTCTTGATGAAAAGTGTCTTTCCTTCTTAAATAACAAGTTAAACTAGAAAAATGAGGATTTCCAAAGTGATATAATGTTTAGAGAGGCAAACTTAGGAGATATTGTGGGTTCAGTTCCAAACTACCACAATAAAGTGAATATCACAATAAAGAGAGTCAAACAAATTTTTTTAGCTTTCCAGTGCATATAAAGTTATGTACATATACTTAACTTAAAAAAAAATGCACTGCTAAAAAAAGGAAAAAGCTAATCGTCATTTGACAACACAAGGTTACTGCAAAGCTTCAATCTGTTAAATACAAAAAAACACAGTATCTGGGAAGCACACTAACACAAGCACAACAAAATGAAGTATACCATGTTACACATACTCTGTGCATGTATGTTAAGTCGCTTCAGTCTTGTCTGACTCTCTGCAACCCTACGGACCACAGCTTGCCACCTTGTACCTACATATATGTATATATACATACATATATATATATGCCACCTTGTACCTACATATATGTATGTGTGTATACATATATATGTATATATGTATGTATAAGTATCATTTTTTGCAGCAAAAATTCTACAAAAAACTTTATAAAGTACTGAAAAGAAACTGAAAATAAAGTACTGAAGTCCCAGAAAAAACAATTAGACAAGAAAAAGAAATAAAAGACATCTAAATTGGAAAGGCAGAAGCAAAATTATCTTTGCTCATAAAAACATCATCTGATAAATAAAATCCTGAAGTGTTCAAACAAGAAAACCTGTTAGAACTAATAAATGAATTCATCCAAAGTTCAAAGATATAAAATTAACAAAGATCACTGCATTTCAGTATACTAGCAACAAATAATCTGAAGAGGAAATTTAAAACACAGTCCTGTTTACACTAGCATCAAAAAGAAAAAAAGAAAAGAATTATTTAGGAATTAATGAAGGAGAAAAAAATTTATACTCTGAAAACTACAAAATGCTACTGAAATTCAGATGACACAAAATAAATGAAAAGACATCTGAGTGTTTATAATCTGCATTTCAGTATACTAGCAACAAATAATCTGAAGAGGAAATTTAAAACACAGTCCTGTTTACACTAGCATCAAAAAGAAAAAAAGAAAAGAATTATTTAGGAATTAATGAAGGAGAAAAAAATTTATACTCTGAAAACTACAAAATGCTACTGAAATTCAGATGACACAAAATAAATGAAAAGACATCTGAGTGTTTATAAATTGGAAGATTTAATGGTATTAAGATATAAATACTAATCAAAGTGATCTACAGAATCAATGTAATCCCTATCTCAATTCCAATGGCACTTTTTGCAAAACCAGAAAAGGTCACCTACATTAATACGCAATCTCAAGGGACTCTGAATAGCCAAAACAATCTTGAAAAAGAATTATAAAGTTGGAGTTTTCATACTTTTTGATTTCAAAACTTATTACAAAGCTACACTAATCAAAACTATTGATATTGGCATAAAAATAGGCATACAGACCAACTGAATAAAATAGAAAGCCCCAAATAAATCATGACACATATGGTCAAATGATTTATTTACAAGGGTAGGGTGCCAAGGCTATCAGTGGGGAAAGAATGGTAGTAGCTAAGTCGTGTCCAACTCTTGCCATCCCATGGACTGTAGCCCATCAGACTCCTCTATCCATGGGATTTCTTCTTTGTCCACGGCAAGAATACTGGAGTGAGTTGTCACTTCCTTCTCCCCGGGGACTCCCGATCCAGGGACTGAACTAGTGACTTCTGCGTTACAAGTGGATTCTTTACCATCTGAGTCAACAGAGAAGCCTGGGGAAAGAACAGTCTTTACAGTAAATGAAACTGGGAACACTGGACATTCTCATGAATAATGAAGCTGGGCCCTGATCTTACATGATACACAAAAATTATCTATAAATGGATTAAAAACCTAAAGGTATGAGCAAAAACTATAAAAACTCTTAAAAGAAAACAAAGGATAAAGCTTCATGATATTAGATTTGACAATGATTTCTAAGATATGGCACCAAAAACATAGGCGAGTAAGAATAAAATTGGACTACATCAAAAATAAAAACTGCTATGCATTAAAGGACACAATGAACTAAGTGTAAAGGCAACCTACAGAATGGGAGAAAATATTTGTAAATCATGTATCTGATAAGAGATTATTATTTTAAATTGGTAAAGAACTCCTACAACTGAACAACAGTAACCAAAAGATACTCAATTTTAAAAAGGGCAAAGGACTTAAGTAGACACCTCTCCAAAGATGATATACAAATGGCCAACAAGCATATGTAAGGATGTTCAACATTATTAATCATTAGATGAATATAAATCAAAACTACAATAAGACATCACCTTATATCCATTATGATGGTCACTATCAAAAAACAGAAAATAAGTGTTGGCAAGTATGTGAAGAAATTGGAAACCTTGTGCACCATTACTGGGAATGTAAAATGGGCTGCTGCAATGGAAAATGGTATGGAAGAGCCACAAAAAAATTAGAATTACCATATGATCCAGTAATCTAATTTCTGGAAATATATCCAAAAAATTGAAAACAAAACCTAGAAAACATATTTGCAATCTCATATTCACTACAGCCTTATTCTCAATAACCAAGAGGTGGAAGCAATTCAAGTATCCACTGAAGGATGAATGGATAAAGGAAATGTGGTACATACATAGACTAAAATATAAAATAGACTTAAAAAAAATGAAGGAATTCCTGTCGCATGCTACAACATGGATATAGTTTGAACATTAAGACACAAAAAGACAAAAGCTGTATGATTCCATTTACAGTTAAAAATCATAGAAACAGAAAGAATGGTGGTTGCCAGAATTGGTAGGCTGAAATAAGTTGTTTAATGGGTACAGAATTTTATTTTGCACAACACTGAGAACAAGCTGGAATCAAGATTGCCGGGAGAAATATCAATAACCTCAGATATGCAGATGACACCACCCTTATGGCAGAAAGTGAAGAGGAGCTAAAAAGCCCCTTGATGAAAGTGAAAGAGGAGAGTGAAAAAGTTGGTTTAAAGCTCAACATTCAGAAAACTAAGATCATGGCCCCATCACTTCATGGGACATAGATGGGGAAACAGTGGAAACAGCGTCAGACTTTATTTTGGGGGGCTCCAAAATCACTGCAGATAGTGACTGCAGCCTTGAAATTAAAAGACGCTTACTCTTTAGAAGAAAAGTTATGACCAACCTAGATAGTATATTCAAAAGCAGAGACATTACTTTGCCGACAAAGATCCGTCTAGTCAAGGCTATGGTTTTTCCAGTGGTCATGTATGGATGTGAGAGTTGGACTGTGAAGAAAGCTGAGCGCCGAAGAATTGATGCTTCTGAACTGTGGTGTTGGAGAAGACTCTTGAGAGTCCCTTGGACTGCAAGGAAATCCAACCAGTCCATTCTGAAGGAGATCAACCCTAGGTGTTCTTTGGAAGGAATGATGCTAAAGCTGAAACTCCAGTACTTTGGCCACCTCATGCGAAGAGTTGACTCATTGGAAAAGACTCTGATGCTGGGAGGGATTGGGGGCAGGAGGAGAAGGGGACGATGGAGGATGAGATGGCTAGATGGCATCACCGACTCGATAGACGTGAGTTTGAGTGAACTCCGAGAGTTGGTGATGGACAAGGAGGCCTGGCGTGCTGCGATTCATGGGGTCACAGAGAGTCGGACACGACTGAGCAACTGAACTGAACTGAGAACACAATTAACACTACTAAACTATAAACTTTAAAATGATGATGATGGTAAATTTTGTGTTATGTGTTTTTTTACCACAACTTTGAAAGAAAAAATAAAACAACAATTGTTGGAGAGGATATGGAAAAACTGCAACCCGTCTACATTGCTGGTGGGAATACAAACTGGGGAAGCCTCTGTGGAAAATAGCACAGCAGTTTCTCATAAGACTAAACATAAAATTACCATATAATTGACCAATTATAGTATAAACACAGAAGATTCTAAAGCAGAAACCTGAACAAGTATTCGTATACTTATGTTCACAGCAGCATTATTTACAGTATTTAAATAGTGAAGCAACCCAAATGTTCAAAGAGATAAAGGGATAAAGCAAATGTGATATGTCCATAAATATTATTCAGCCTTAAAAACGAAAGGTGAGATGTATGGAGACAGTAACATAGAAACTTACATTACCACATGTAAAACAGATAGTCAATGGGAATTTGTTATATAACTCAGGGAACTCAAACAGGGGCTCTCTAACAACCTAGAGGGGTGGGATGGGGAGGGAGGTGGGAGGGACGTTCAAGAGGGAGGGGACAAATGTATACCTATGGCTAATTCATGTTGATGTTTGGGAGAAACCAACAAAATTCTGTTAAGCAATTATCTTTCAATTAAAAAATAAATCAGTTTTTTAAAAAAATTTTTAAAGGAAATTCTTACCCCCACCCACTGTGAATGAATAGAATTGAATATGTCTTTCCTTTTGCTGCATAATTATTACTGAATAGCCACTGTGTAAAAACTGCACCTCTAGATCTCACTGTTGAGATAGAAACTGTAAGATTTTAACATGATTTTGTATGCCTATTTTATCATGTCTTAAACATTATTTATTAGATTAAAAGCTTCATTTTAACATGTATCCTAAAATGCTTTGTTTAAAATAATAACAGGATCAGATATTCCTCATGGAAATGACAATTCCTATTTTCCCATACCAGTGGTATTCTAAGTATTGATTTCTGTTAACAGCAATCACTGCAGGTTGCCAAACCAATATCTACTTTTCCCTTCTTCATTACTAATAGAACTTCAGTTTTGTTCAGGGCAGTGAGTTACCCAATCTGTCAAGGATTTCTGGACAAGTTTTACTTCCTCAGATAGACTACACCTTTTCCTTCGTAAACTTCTTTTTCCTGCCTGGAACAAAGATGTGATATTTGCAACTGCAGCAATCTTACTGAGGCCTTAAGGATAAAAATAAGAATGGTGGAATAGAAAAACAGAAGAAACTTGGTTCCTTGACATTATCCACAGTTGCTTTATACCACTTTTGAACTGCTATATGAGAATGATGCACCTGTTACTTTTAAGCCATGGAATGTATGGCTAATGTTCAAAATCCTTCAAGCTAGGCTTCAACAGTATGTGAACTGAGAACTTCCAGATGTACAAGCTGGCTTTAGAAAAGGCAGAGGAACAGGAGATCAAATTGCCAACATCCGAAGACTCATCAAAAAAGCAAGGGAATTCTGGAAAAACATCTACTTCTGCTTTATTGACTACACTAAAGCCTTTGACTGTGTGGATCACAACAAACTTTGGAAAATCTTAGAGAGATGGGCACACCAGACCATCTTACCTGCCTCCTGAGAAACCTGTAGGCAGGTCAAGAAGCAACAGTTAGAACCTTACATGGAACAAAACAGACTGGTTCCAAATTCGGAAACGAGTATGTCAAGGCTGTATACTGTTACCCTGTTTATTTAACTTACATGCAAAGTACATCATGCAAAATGCCAGGCTGGATGAAGCATAAGCTGGAATCAAGATTGCCAGGAGAAATACCAATAATTTCAGATAAGCAAATGACAGCACCCAAATGGCAAAAAGCAAAGAGGAATTAGTCTCTTAATGAAAGTGAAAGAGGAGAGTGAAAAGGCTGGCTAAAAACTCAACATTCAAAAAACTAAGATCATGACATCCAGTCCTACCACTTCATGGCAAACAGATGGGGCAACAATGGAAACAGTGACAGACTTTATTTTCTCAGGCTTCAAAATCACTGCAGACAGTAGCTGCAGTCATGAAATTAAAAGATGCTTGCTCCTTGGAAGAAAAGCTGTGACAAAACTAGACAGAGTATTAAAAAAGCAGAGACATTACTTTGCTGACAAAGGCCCGTCTAGTCCAAGCTATGGTTTTTCTAGTAGTCATGTATGGATGTGAGAGTTAGTCCAGAAAGAAAGCTGAGCACTGAAGAATGATGCTTTTGAACTCTAGTGTTGGAGAAGACTCTTGAGAGTCCCTTCGACTGCAAGGAGATCAAACCAATCAATCCTAAAGGAAATCAGTCTGAACATTCATTGAAAGGACTCATGCTGAAAGTGAAGCTCTACTACTACCTGATACAAAGAGCCAACTCATTGGAGAAGACTCTGATGATGGGAAAGATTGAAGGCAGGAGGAGAAGGAGACGACAGAGGGCAAGATGGTTGAATGGCATCACTGACTCAATGGATATGAGTTTGAGCAAACTCCGGGAGTTGGTGAAGGCCAGGGCAGGCTGGCGTGCTGCAGTCCATGGGGTTGCAAAGAGTCAGACCTGACTGAGCGACTGAACAACAACAATGTCAAGGTGTATGTTATCCAGAGCTAAACAAAGTGTTGATACACGGTACTGACAAATGAGTAATTACAAACTATGATTTAAGTACTTAAAAAGAAAAGACCATGAGAGGAAATATAGAAAGTCACAAACTGTATGAAGAAAACAAATTTATACCTTATTATTCCAACTGAAACTTAGCTCTCCTCCTATTTGTTTTACAGATATTCATCACAGATTAAGGACGCCCCCTACTATTTCTTGTTACCATAACTTTTCATTTTAAGAAGATGTTAATATATTGAATAGTTTTTCTCCATCAATATAATGTTTTATTTTGTCATTTTAATTGTCAAATGTAACTAATTGATTATTCCAATACTGAATTAAATTCGCAGTCCTCAAACTCACCTTTCCTGTGATGATGCTATATCCTTTTTAAACACTGCTAGAGGGGTCTTGTATTTAGCAAAGAGATGAACAGAAAGCAGCCTGCTGAGCCCGGTTCTGACCGGGCGGGGAAAAAAGTAAAGAAGGAGGTGATGGCGAAGTTTTCGGATGCTGTCACAGAGGAAACTTTGAAAAATCAAGTGGCTGAGGCCTGGAGTCGCTGGATGCCATTCCGCCACGAAGCCACTGTCATGGACATGGACCCCTTTCTTCACTGCGTGATCCCAAACTTCATCCAAAGCCAAAACTTCTTGGAAGGACTTCAGAAGGAACTTTTGAACTTGGACTTCCATGAAAAGTATAACGATTTATATAAATTCCAGCAGTCTGATGATCTGAAGAAAAGAAGAGAGCCCCACATCTGTGCTTTAAGGAAAATTCTGTTTGAACATTTCCGGTCTTGGATTTCAGACATTTCCAAGATTGACCTGGAGTCAACCATTGGCATGTCCTGTGCTAAATACGAATTCTCAGATGCCCTGCTCTGTCACGATGACGAGCTGGAAGGGCGCCGGATCGCCTTCATTCTTTACCTGGTTCCTCCCTGGGATGCAAGCTTGGGGGGCACCCTGGACCTGTTCAGTGCTGACGAACACTTTCAGCCGAAGCAGATTGTCAAGTCCCTTATCCCTTTGTGGAACACACTGGTTTTCTTTGAAGTGTCTCCAGTATCCTTTCACCAGCATGAAATTTTGTATGATTGGATCAACCCTGCTTATCTTGACATGGAATACCAAGCTCAAATGCAAGAAGAATTTGAGGAAGGCTCTGAAATTCTCCTAAAAGAATTCCTTCAGCCTGAGAAATCTGCAGAGGTGTGTGAGGCTTTGGAGAGAGGACGTGTGGATGGAGAAGCCGAGGTCCCCCTAACAAAAGGTTTTACGAGAAGGCTGAGGAGAGCCAGCTGCCTGCCATCCTGAGGGGCTGCATGGCGCTGCTCCCCTCCGAGGCGACGCGCCTGCTGCTCTCCAGCTTCACAGGCCCGAAGCTTCACTTCCTGGCACCTTCAGAAGATGGGCCTGAGGACAAAAAGGAGCGAGATGCGGCCTCTGCTGCTGAGAACACTGAAGAAGGAACTAGTCACAGCTCTTCTGAGCCAGAGAACAGTCGGGCGGCCACCAGCAACAGCAGTCTACAGAGCGATGGACCAACAGACCCAGAGGAAGATGAGGCAAAGAAAGAATCAAGTGTTCCCACATGCCAGGGGGAACTGAGGCATTGGAAGACTGGTCACTACACTTGAATCCATGCCAACAGCAAGACTCAATTTGCCCTGGACTTACTGCTCTATTGTGGCTGTGAAGGCTGGGAGCCAGAGTACGGTGGCTTTACCTCCTACATTGCCAAAGGAGAAGACGAAGAGCTGCTAACAGTGAATCAGAAAACAACTCTTTGGCACTGGTCTACAGAGATAGCGAAACTCTGAAATTTGTCAAACACATTAACCACCAAAGCCTAGAACAAAAGAAAAGCTTCCCAAACAGAACAGGCTTCTGGGACTTCTCATTTGTCTATTACGAATGACAAAGCAGGGCAAAGCTGGAAAAAGACCTTTCCTGAGTACTGGCACAGCTGGAAGAGTTAAGACGTCGCATGAAGGAGAGCCACAAGGTGACCTGTGTGACAGCAGTCTTAAAAACTGTGTGTGACTGTCCTTTATTAGGGCTCATAATGATTGTCATCAGTTTAGATCTTGAGCTTGGAGCTAGGTACTTACCTCTTGATTTTTTTTTTTTAAAGGGTTTTGTCTTTAACATTCAGTTCTTCATTTTCCATATTGGCTTCTTCGATGATTAAAAAATGTGTGAGGTAAAATATACATGACATAAAACTACCATTTTAACCATTTTGAAGTGTATAGTTCAGTGGCATTAAGTACGTTCACGTGGTCGTGCAGCCTTCACCACCATCCATCTGCTGAACTTTCGTATCTTCCCCAGCTGCACCTCTGTCCTGATTAAATACTAACTCCCTGCTTTCCCCTCCCCTAGCCTGTGGAAGCCACCATTCTACTTTGTTTCTAGGTATCTACTAACTCATGTTCCTCATAAGACAAATAATATTTGTCTTTTTGTGACTGGCTTAATTTCACTTAGTGTAAAATCTTCAAGCTCCACCCATGTTTCCAGTGGTTGATTTTTAAAACGTATGTGTGTATATATATATATTCATAAATTTGACTAGTTTCTGTCCTTCCCAATGTCATTGGTTTAGAGGATTACAGAACCTCACACCCCCTTTGATTCTGGGCCCCTTTAGCTTCCTCCCACTGCCTATGGCTTTGTTTCACTATGACTCTGGACTGTATAGGCTTAAGACAATGTTTAGTATATTCCCTTGGAAAATAGCCTGGTCTGAAACCACGTGGCCCCGAGAGACTCACGATCAGTGAAAAGGAGGCTGCTTGTGCCCTGTGCAGTGGTGTCCAGGTGCCATGACTGCTCCATGCTGGAGGCACGCCTCCAATGTAACCAAATGATTCTAATCTCATGTGTGACTTTCATTCCCCAAGTACTGTAGGGTCATCTGTCAAACTAGACTTTCTTTAAGAGACCAGGTGTTAAAGGCCATATCAGACTGCCAAGCGGCTGTCCTCTTTGTTGTATTCTTTTCCCCTGAACTGTTGAAAGGGATTGTGTGATGCCTGCCACCTGTATGCATGGGTGTGCATGGATGGGTGCTCAGTGTCACTGCATCATTAATCCAAAGATGCTCTTTTCATTCCATTCCAGTGCTATCTGCTTGTTAACTTTTTCTTTTTTACATTTATTATGAGCTACTAGAGTAGCTTTTATTTTGGATTTTACAGATTAATAAGAGAAGCATTGAGTTTTGTCCTTTTTATCTCCTAAAACTTTGAGTACTAAAATTTGCATTTAAATGGAATAAATAAATAAATAAATAAACACTGCTAGATGCCCCACTATTCCCCCTCACTCCCAAAGCCACAGTTTTCAAGATTTCTAACCCAAGGAGAGAGTTTTCTGGGCTATCAAATATCCATAAGGCATCCAATACAGGCAGAATGTTTTATTCCTTTCCTTTATCCACAAGGTTTCCAGAAAGTAGAGGCTTACAGTGTTGAGGCAGAGAAAATGTTTGAACTCAAGGCATTAATTAAATCACAATGGGTTCCCAAGTGGCTCAGGAGTAAAGAATCTGCCTGCCAATGCAGGAGAGCAGAGACATAGGTTCAGTTCCTGGGATGGAAAGATTCCTTGGAGAAGGACATGTCAATCCGCTCCAGTACTCTTGCCTGGAAAATTTTCATGGACAGAGAAGCCTGGAAGGCTACAGTCCGTGGGGTTGTGAAGAGTCGGACACAGCTGAGCACACACATGGTGTTAACGGGTTGGAAATTATGAGGCACAGGATCCTGCATGAGAGAGTAGCAGAGTGGGTTGTACTTTACCAGAATCTAAAAAACTGAGCAAAAGAGGAATGTGCCAAAATGATTTCAAAATGAGATAGGCTGGAAACAAGGAGGAGAGGGGAAGGGGAAGAAGAAGCAGAGCAGAAAGAGGAGGGTGATGGGAAGGAAGAGAGCAGCAGCCTAAGTCTGGGCAAAGGGGAGAGACTATGGACGAGGGGACTAGAAAAGAGGACTATGCTCTTGCTGGGGAAGAGTTCAGTTTCTAGGATCATTACCATCCACACACTACTGACCCTAAATTTATATTTTCAGCCCCAAACTCCCCACTGAATTCCCTTATTGAATCATCTCCTCTTGGATAGCTAAAAGGTATTCCAAATTTAATTATGTCTAAGATGAACTGTCATTTCCCCCATACATCTGTTCCTCCCTCAGTATTCCCCATATTAGTAAAAAGCACCGTATTGTATTATTTACTTATCAAACTGCCCCATATATCATGCCTGTAATCCTCTTGAGAGTAGAAATATGGCTGTGATATTCCTAGTTATGTTAGTCACTCAGCCATGTCCAACTCTTTGCAACACCATGGACTGTAGCCTTCACTGGAGTGGGTTGCCATTTCCTTCTCCAGGGAATCTTCCTGCCCCAGGGATCAAATCTGGGTCTCCTGCATTGCAGGCGAATTCTTTACTGTCTGAGCCACCAGGCTATTCCCAGAGGTTAGGACTATATCTAAGAGGAGAACTTTGACAAATGCGTGTTCAAATTAATTACCAGATTAATTCTGGAAAGTCTTAATTCTAAACTCTTCACAGAAATCAGTAAAGGAATTAAAACTTCTGGCAGCTACAAGATAGACTAGTTTTAGTTCTTCCTTCTGGTAAAAGAAGCAAAGAATGTGCATGCATATGCTCAGTATGAAGCAGAGAGGAAAACAGGGTAGAAAAGTATGAAGAAAATAGAAGTTTCCTTTATTAAGTACACGCACGCGCGCGCGCGCGCGCACACACACACCCCATCTCTTTCTCACACATCTTTCTCACACATACACACATAAAGTGACTGAAATATATTTGTGGCCATTATCATGATGGATGAGCCCAGAACTGCCTTAACAAGATTAAAGTCTTACAATGCACAATTAGAGAGGAGATTTACCATGCAAACACTTTATTCAAAGCAGATTCTGGTAAGAAGAAAACCCAGGGCTAAAACCAACAGGCTTTGCCCTTAAGGAGGAGAAACGATTTACCCCACAGGGAACTAAACAGTGCCAGAATGCTACTTCATTTTCTTTTATCTTACCTAGATTTAGAGCCATCATCCTATTTTGCATCCCGGGTAGTTCAGCTGGTAAAGAATCTGCCTGCAATGCGGGAGACCTGGATTCAATCCCTTGGTTGGGAAGATCCCCTGGGGGAGGGCATGGCAACCCACTCCAGTATTCTTGCCTGGAGAATCCCCATGGACACAGGTACCAGGCAGGCTACAGTCCACAGGGTCACAAAGAGTCGGACACGACTGAGCGACTAAGCATACAACATACCTATTATGCAGTTTTTCCATTCCTGTTCTGATAACCTTCAAATGACCATATGATTGGATCTTAGGAAATGTTTAGTTGCTAATAAAGGGAATATTACTAGTCAATGCACCTATTTTCCAACACCAAACTGCTTTTCTCTACGTTCTAAGTGGTGACTTATAAAAACTTCAACATAGCCCCTTCTTTCTAGTCCCACCATCCCTCACTCCATCCTCAAAAGCTGCTGCTGCTAAGTCACTTCAGTCGTGTCCGACTCTGTGCGACCCCTAGACGGCAGCCCACCAGGCTCCCCCATCCCTGGGATTCTCCAGGCAAGAACACTGGAGTGGGTTGCCATTTCCTTCTCCAATGCATGAAAGTGAAAAGTGAAAGTGAAGTCATTCAGTCATATCCAACCCTCAGCGACTCCATGGACTGCAGCCTTCCAGGCACCTCCGTCCATGGGATCTTCCAGGCAAGAGTACTGGAGTGGGTTGCCACTGCCTTCTCCTCAAGAGCTAGGTCACGTCTAATCCTGAGTCTTGAAAATTTCTGTGGATTGACAAGCTTCTTCCTGGCTTCACCATTTGCAGGTATTTACATTTCCACTTTATACCCTTTAAAAATTCAATCACCCCTCAGCTATCTGATTTTCATATTTCAAAATTCTTTAGTTTCTCTCATCTACTTTAGCACTTTTTGCATGCCTTGTCCTTGTGAGTTTATTTCTTTTTAGTCCTTTATTGACATGCTAATGAATTTTAAGGAGGAGGCAGAAATAAAGGTGCACATTCAATCCACTATAGTTAACCAGTAATCTAGAGCTTACATTTTAGTCAAACTAGAATACCAAACACTCTAACCCTAAATGCTTGTACCTTTCCAATTTCTAAAATCCTGATAAAATCCTATCTTTGGTGTTAATTACACATATCTTTTCTACTCTCCTAAACTGTAAATAATTTATCTTCTGAATTTTCACAGCATATTACTTGTATTTCTTCTGGCATTTACTTAAAACCATATGTGCTAAATTTTAATGACTAACGCTGAAAAATCTCCCCCACTGCCCAGTTATTCACTCACTAAAACATTTTAAATTCCATCAGTCAGAAATTTACTTAGCAAAATAAGTGAACTTCTAAAAATTCAAAATACTCCTCAAAATGATGTCTACCATTATATTAATTTAATAAGACTCTTTCCCTCTACACCAAACTATGACCCATGATCTGAGCAAACGTATTATCCGACATGTAAGGAAAAGAAACTTTGCACAATTTCAAGGACTAAGTCTCTGAAAAAGGAAGAAACAGGACATGGATAGTTCAGAATCTCTTCTGACTCCAGCTGGGATAGGTTCTTCACTTTTAAGGGCTCATGTATTAACCTGAGTCTGTCCAATCCCAAAGAAAGGCAATGCCAAAGAATGCTCAAACTACCGCACAATTGCACTCATCTCACATGCTAGTAAAGTAATGCTCAAAATTCTCCAAGCTAGGCTTCAGCAATACGTGAACCGTGAACTCCCTGATGTTCAAGCTGGTTTTAGAAAAGGCAGAGGAACCAGAGATCAAATTGCCAACATCCGCTGGATCATGGAAAAAGCAAGTACTAAGGTCCGTCTAGTCAAGGGCTATGGTTTTTCCTGTAGTCATGTATGGATGTGAGAGTTGGACTGTGAAGAAGGCTGAGCGCTGAAGAATTGATGCTTCTGAACTGTGGTGTTGGAGAAGACTCTTGAGAGTCCCTTGGACTGCACGGAGATCCAGCCAATCCATTCTGAAGGAGATCAGCCCTGGTATTCTTTGGAAGGAATGATGCTAAAGCTGAAACTCCAGTACTTTGGCCATCTCATGCAAAGAGTTGACTCATTGGAAAAGACCCTAATGCTGGGAGGGATTGGGGGCACGAGGAGAAGGGGACGACAGAGGATGAGATGGCTGGATGGCATCACTGACTCGATGGACATGAGTCTGAGTGAACTCCGGGAGATGGTGATGGACAGGGAGGCCTGGCGTGCTGCGATTCATGGGGCTGCAAAGAGTTGGACACGACTGAGTGACTGAACTAAACTGTCCAGATAATCCAGGATAATCTTTCCATCTCAAGGTCGATAATCTTATTCATATTTGCAAAGTCTCTTTTACTGCTGCTGCTGCTGCTGCTAAGTCGTTTCAGTCGTGTCCGACTCTGTGCGACCCCATAGACAGCAGCCCACCAGGATGCCCCGTCCCTGGGATTCTCCAGGCAAGAACACTGGAGTGGGTTGCCATTTCCTTCTCCAATGCATGAAAGTGAGAAGTGAAAGTGAAGTTGCTCAGTCATGTCTGACTCTTAGCAACCCCATGGACTGCAGCCTTCCAGGCTCCTCCGTCCATGGGATTTCCCAGGCAAGAGTACTGGAGTGAGGTGTCATTGCCTTCTCCCCTCTTTTACTAGGTAATGTAGTATATTCACAGGTTTTGTGAAATACAACATGAACATCTTGCTGGGGCCATTATTATGCCTACCACATCCCCAGAAACAGAGTGATTTAATAAATGCTGATTGTTTTAAACTTTTAGCTAACTTATTACACAACAGATAACAGTGAAATAGTACCCTGAAATTACTAACCAGACCAACCAGTCCATTCTGAAGGAGATCAACCCTGGGATTTCTTTGGAAGGACTGATGCTAAAGCTGAAACTCCAGTACTTTGGCCACTTCATGTGAAGAGCTGACTCATTGGAAAAGACTCTGATGCTGGGAGGGATTAGGGGCAGGAAGAGAAGGGGACGACAGAGGATGAGATGGCTGGATGGCATCACCAACTCGATGGCCGTAGGTTTGAGTGAACTCCAGGAGTTGGTGATGGACAGGGAGGCCTGGCGTGCTGCGATTCATGGGGTCACAGAGAGTCGGACACGACTGAGCGACTGAACTGAACTGATATATGATTACATATAAGGTGATCAATATGTCACATATTTACATATACACATATACACCAGGTCAGGCATTATGCTAACTATTTTTTCATATATTATTTAACTTATGTCAATAATCATATATTATCTATAAAAAAGTCTCAGTAATTGGTAGATTAATTTCAGTTATTACAAATCCAAACTGCATTTATGACACCTATTTGTCTTTTGTAAAGTTTTAAATTTGATCATTTCAAGAATCAGATTTTTATTCTAAGTACAAAGTCTTCAAAAATAAATTTCCATAAATTTATTTTATTCTGACACCACTCACGAAATGCTTTATAGATGCACTTGACAAGTGAAATGACTTTTCCATTGAAAGGGTCATATGGAAGTTATGTTTATACCTGTGTTCAACTGATCTCAGTGCCTGTGCCTTCTAAGTGCCTCTGTTTTCTCTGTGGTCTTCTGTTCCTATATCTACCCCTTACATACGATAATTTTTCAGCAGTACAGCTTACTTCCACTCCCTTTGGGGGATCCAACTCCACACCTCTTCATATTCAATCTCCAACTATACATAGAATCAACTTTCAGATCTGCACCTTATGCCCTTTTTTCCCCCCCTGGGCTTCAAATCCACACATACGATTCCCTATTGGACACCTACATTTGGGTGTCCAACAAGCACCTCAAATTTAACAAGTTCCAATGTACACTTTAATTTACCCCTCAAAAAACCGAGAGCCACAATCAGGGAGTAGCCCTGCTACCCAGGTAACTTGGCAAGATAGCCCTACTCCTCTCACTAAATCTCATTGCTCTGTGTCTCCTTAAAATGGATCCTACTACTGTGTTCCATCTTTAATACTCCAATAATCCTACTACCATCAACTCCTGCCTAACATACTCCCTGTCACTCCCAATCTTCACCTTCTTATTCATTTGACATTGCCATCTAAAATCCAAGTCTGACCATGTTATTCTTTTTTTTTGTAATGTTATTCTCTTACTAATACTTAGAAGCCTTTACTGAAGTCATCATTGCTCTCCTGTAGAAGTTCAAATTCAAGGCTTGCAATTTACATGACCATTTACTACTATCTGGCCTTATCTCTCACCACCTTCCTCTTCCTCTCCTCTTCCTTTGTCTTCTCTTCCCCTAACCTCTTCTAGGAAAGGCTGTCTCTTTTGTCTGGTATGCTTTCACTAATCTGGCCCAGTACCCACTGCCTTGGTCTGGCTAATATCTGAATATCCTATGTCAGCTTATCCACTTCCTCTGGAAAGCTTTCTCTGATCATCTTCTACCATATCACCACCCCTCTTATGATTCCACAGTATCTCATACTGGACCTTTAACACTGTACTTACTTTGTACCATCATGGTGTATTTTATTTGTCTTTCTTACTAAACTACAAACTTCTTATTGCTTCCCTAGAACTTTATGTACTATTTGACAGACAGAATGTAATAAATAATATTTGTTAAATGTCTAGCTGAGTTATCAGACTTTCCTTTGGTGACTTTGATATCATTTAAAATAACTTCCTGAACAACAGTCCACTCAAGTCTCCATGAATAAAAGAATTATAGCTCAAAGTACAGGAGTAAAATCTCTCTTATTAATATAGTACATTCAAAAGATATAAATGATAGGAACTTTAAGATGTCCCTAGTTTTTAAATATGACTCTTAGGAAAGTTACTACATATAATATCATTAATGAAAATTAGACAAATATAAAGAACTAACCAAGATGAGACTGGGTAGGAGGGCAGGGCTAGGCTCACATATGAACTAAAGCACTTTCCAGGTGGCACTAGTGGTAAGGAACCCACCTGCCAATGCAGGAGATGCACACATATATAGTTATTATAACTAAGTGATTGCCTGAACATCAGGAATTCCAACATGTGTTTCATACCCTTGTCTCAATAAAGAAAGAAATCAGTTTAAAGTCAAGGAATCTTCCAAGACAAGTAAAAAACATTTACAACCTAATGTGTTAAGTCATCTAATGTTTTCACAGAGCAATTTCCCCAGGTAACTTAAGCCTTTCACTGGCCTCCTTTCGAAAACTAGTGAAAACAACCATCTTTTTAACATCATCTGAAATATCTTCAGTACCTCACATGTTCAAAAAAAGAGCATAACAACATGGCACACATTTTGATTCTACTAGTTTAAGAGCTCATCTGTGAGTCAACAGATTTAAATATCTGACACATCTATTATAATACTGGTAAATGTGTTTCTTTATTCTAGACTCAAATACTCTCAAATCCAAGAGTAAGGTCAAACATGCATTTTAAAACTTTAAATTATTATATTATGATTCCTTTCAGTCACTCAACACTGTTCTTCAATTTTTAATAACTCGGAGTTATATTTACATATCTAAAACATCTAATTCAAAGCAAATTTTAGAAATTTACTCAAATAGATCAAATATTCATAGACAGTGTTATTATACATCCATTAAAAAGAGGGAGGGACAGTAAAATTCAAGAGTAAAAGACTATTACAAAGAAAAATACAATCAAATAAGACAACAGCAAGCCATTAAAATTGAAAAGACACAAAGCATTGCCAAACTGTAGTATATATGACTGCAACAAAAGATAACAAATACACCTAACAAATAAAGTCTTACTACAAAGTATAAATAACCACTCTTTGAGGCAGTCACTTAACCTAACATAAATACAGCCCTTGAAAGCTTAAGATGATTTCAAATCTTAATCTAACACAAAAAATGACATGAAATCTGAAAAGTAACATCTACAGATGGAAGTCTAGTACTGTGCGTTTTACCTCTGGGAGTTGCAGGCTGAACCACGATTCTATTCTTACATTACAAATCTGTTGTGTGGGGAGCGGGGGAGGCATAACTGTCTTACAGAAAAAAGAATAGAACAAATTGTTGTAAGAACATGTAGTTTTTAAATGTGTCTTCATTCTTTATAAGTAACCTTATTCTTTAATGTTTATTTTTTACATTAATGGACTCATGTATATTTAAAACACCTAATGCCCTTCATGTTTCTTAGCACGAGAATGAGCCAGAAGTCACTGCTAATTAACTCACATTACTGTTTTTTTTAAAACCTGTAGTAGCATAAGAAAAATGAGGAAGCAATTCTTCTGTATTTTTTCTTTCCCTGTCATAAACCAAAACACCAATGCAATCCACTGCCAACAAGAGGAGAGGAGAGAAACTGGTGGGGACAGCAGCTGTGTTGAATCTCAGAAAGGACACGCGTTGGCAGGTTGTGAGGTGATGCTCGCAACACAATGTGACTAGATCTAGTCTGATTTCAAATGTTTTTAATAAAAAATTCTGTACTTGATGTTTTGCTTTTTAAAGAACTAAATCCCTACCCATAACAGAACATTTTTGCTTCAGATGTTCTAATCTATTAGTCTTATGTTGTCACTGGGGGAGCAGGGAGGAGCTGTTAATTTACAAAATGAAGAAAAACATGGCCAAAATCAACCCAGAAATGAGTATGTACCATAAAAACACCTTATATCTCTATATGACCATGTAAAAGCAAGCTTTTTATATTTTCAATTTAAGTTCAACTAAAAGTACCTAAGATAAACTGTTCCAATGGTTTGGATTTTTACCTTAAAAATCAACATTTTAATAATACATAAATTCAAAACAGCAGGATAGATAGCAAATATGCACATACTGATTGAGTACAGTTGGAAGAACGAGGGAAGATAACATATATGAGAGCAAGATGGAAGGAGAGATAAATGAACTTGGAAGAGGATGAAACAGGAATCCACGTAGTAGGTTTAGGCTTAAACGAAAGAATAATAGTATAATTATTCTTCATTTGACACAGAATGAAAGGTAGACAAATAACGCCTTCCCAGGAAGGCGTTTAGATGGACGGAAGAAGGTGACAAAGTTCAAGTCTCCTTTTTTTTTTTCAGTGAAGAAGTAAGGTCTTTTGGTAAAAATGAGGCAGAGGGAAAAGTTCCTTGAACAAAGTTGTCGTGGTTCATGTCCAGAGTGATCAAACTAAGGCCCATGGGCCAAACATATAATGGGTTTTTGTTTTAACATCTTTAAAGAGTCAGCAAGAAAAAAAGAATACATATTACAGACTGTATGTGGCTCCAAAAGCCTAAAATATTTACCATCTGGCCGTTTACAGAAAAAATATCAATCCTTGGTCTATCTAATAGCACCTGTGAAAGTGGGGAAATGACTATAGAGATTAGAAGACAGAAATTTGCAAAAGCATCAATCTCTATAGCTATGTGATCTCTTTTCCAGCAGTGTTATCTTCTTCTCCAACAGGGAAAAAAATTAACAGAGGCACTTATGAAAGAAAATTGTGCAGGAGAGATATCGTAAATTGAAAGAATGGAATTATATGATACAAAATATTATCAGCCTATAATTAAGACTATAATTTAAGAAATTAAGCATGAAAGTAAAAATCAAAGATTTTAATAATTTTAAGACCATGATAAAAGGAATGCCACAAGACAGTTCATAATCAATTGCTAAAAGAAAATTCCATGATAATTAACATTTAAAACAAATTTGGAACTTCTGCTTGCAAGCTAAAGAGTAATTAGTACAAGGCTTACCCTAGCAACTAGAAAACAGGACAAAATTTACGAAAATACTATCTTCAGATATTGGACAACAGCAAATGCAAGACTATAATTCCTGGAAACAAATGAAATGAAATAATGATCGAGCCTTTCTACCTAAATACACTTCGCTCTACAACACAAGAGAAAACCCTAGTGGAGTACAATGGGTCTAGAGGAGTTGAAGGGATGAATCTGAGTTAAGGAAGGCTGAGGCAGCCAGAAGCTGAGGCAGAAAAAAATAAGCTCAGCAGAGAGACAGCTCCAGAAATTTCTATATAGGGCTTCTTGAATATTCAAAGGAATATTATGCTATGTATATATATGGTAAGACTCAAAAAGGTCAAGTGAAGAACTATCAGAAAATCTGCAAACCAATCAACTCTACGGGCTCCAAAGAGATATTTGAGCAAGATATTCCAGCTTGGAAAGCCAAAATGAAAAGACATCACTGAACACAGGGGAATTCATCACAAAGCTACGAAGGATTATGCCTTAGTGGTAAGGCCAAACAAATTTCCAATACTGGCAATGAAAGAGAAAGTATCAGTATGATCCTACAAATACTAAAATATGAGAAAACGTTCCTCATATGCTCCTCAAATGTTCCTTTAAAAGTTCCTCTAAATGTTCCTTTAAAGGTTCTCAAATGTTTCTTTAAAGGTTGCTCTAAAACTGCCTCAATATAGCTTAAAAACAAACCTCTAAAGAATTAAGTTGATCCATAAATAACTTGACTACCTGAAGGAACAAAATATACCATTCACTAAAAGAAGAAAACAAAATCCATTTGCAGTGTTCAAACACAATGGCCAGTATCCAATCAAAAATTATTAGAAATACCAAGATGCAAAAGAATGATGAAATTAAGTGATAAAGATATTAACATACTATTTTAATTATGTCCACAGGTCTTTTAAAAAATTTTGAACACAATGAAGAGAAAATGGAAACTAAAAAAATTGATCAAGTAAAACTTTTAGAGCTGGAAAAAACAGTATCTGAACTGAAAAATTCACCAGAAGAGCTAACACAGATCAGACACTACAAGAGAGAAGACCAGTGAACCTGATGAAATCAGAGCGAGCAAAACTACCAAAACTAAAGCTGCAAAATGTAAGCAAACAGAGCCTTAATAATATGTGGAACATCAGTATTCTTGCCTGGAGAATCCCCATAGACAGAGGAGCCTGGCGGGCTACAGTCCATGGGGTCACAAACAGTTAGACACGACTGAGTGACTAACACACACAGCAAGGGCCAAAAATCACGTTATCAGAGTCCCAGAAGAAAAGGAAAAATATAAAAAATAAAAAGTACTTGAAGACTGGCTTTTTTTTAAATCTGATGGAAAAAAACAACAAATAGCAAAAACAGCAGCAACAACACAAACCTAAGAATATAAGCAAACCCAAAAGAAGGTAAACACAAAGAAACTACACCAACATAAATCACAGTGAAACTATGGAAACAATGAAATAAAAAGAAAATCTTAAAAATGGCTGGAGGAAAAAAGACAAATTACATAGCAACATAAAAAAGTAAGATCCATCACAGACCTCTCATCAGAAATTATGCCTAAAAAAAAAAAGGAAAGAAATTATGCCTACAGGAAAAAAAATTTTTTTAATGACAAAAGAAAAAAGTCAGTATATCTCTCTATGTAAAATGAAAACAAGTGAAAAATGAAGACAGAATAAGAACCATAAGAACACTATTCGTTAAGAAAATGAAGCCAAAAGCTGGCTATTGAAAAGATTAGCAAAACTGATAAACTTCTAGGCAAACTGACCAAGAAAAAGGAAGATACAAATTTTCAGTATTGGTAATGAAAGGGAAGGTATCAGTACAATGGTACAAATATTAAAATATGAGAAAAACAAATCAATGTCAATAAATTTGACAAATCAAATGATACACGACTTTACTTGAAAGATACTTATCACCAAAACAAACAAAAGAAAAATAGAAAATCTGTATCTATTACCTATTAAATCACTTGAATTTATAATTAAAATCTTTAAACAATATAAAACCTCCTGGCTCATATGTTTTCTCTCTTTGTTTTGTTCAGTCACGAAGTTGTGTCTGATTCTTTGTTACCCCATGGACTGCAGCATGCCAGATTCCTCTGTCTTCCACTATCTCCAGGAGTTTGCTCAAATTCATGTCCATTGAGTTGGTGATGCTATCGAACCATGTCGTCCTGTGCTGCCCCATTCTCCCTTTGCCTTCAATCTTTCCCAGGATCAGAGTCTTTTCCTATGAGTTGGCTCTTCACATTAGGTAGCCAAAGTACTGGAGCTTCAGCTTCATCATCAGTCCTTCCAGGGAATATTAAAGGTAGATTTCCTTTAGGATTGTCTTCTCTATTGAATTCTATTAAACAATTAAGGGAAGGCTAGCACCGATCTTCAGAAAAGGCAATGGCACCCCACTCCAATACTCTTGCTTGAAAAATCCCATGGATGGAGGAGCCTGGTTCGGACACGACTGAGCGACTTCACTTTCCCTTTTCACTTTCATGCATTGGAGAAGGAAATGGCAACCCACTCCAGTGTTCTTGCCTGGAGAATCCCAGGGACGGGGCATCCTGGTGGGCTGCCGTCTATGGGGTCGCACAGAGTCAGACACGACTGAAGTGACTCAGCAGCAGCAGCAGTAGCACCGATCTAACATAAATGCTTTAAAAACTAAAGGAAGAGGAAACGTTTTTCAACTCACTATGAATCCAAAATTATTGTCCTGATTCCAAAACCAGACAAAAAAATACAATAAAAGAAAAAACAAACCAAAATCCCTCATGAACATACAGGCAAAATACCTTGTCCAAATAACTATAAATAAAACCATGCAATTTCTAAAAGGCTGATTTATTAAGTACAGTTATTAAGTTAATCTATATCATCATGGTAAATAGCTGCCAAGAGAGCTGAGGTAACAAGGTAACCAACCAACCAACCAACCCAAACTCTAAGGAAAAACAGGTGCCCTGTGGGAATAAATGTAGACATACGCACTTGAGTACCTCACAAAGACAATCCTGGACACCATTAAGAATAATTCAGCTAAAATTGTTAATAAATTCCTAAAGGCTGAGTGTGTGCCAGCAAGAAAACACAGAACCCATGGAGGCCACAACCCGTTCACAGGTTCTTCAGAGCCTCACCAGGTTTGCATCAAAGAAAAAAAAAAAGACCAGGTGCAGAGTGAGAGGTCTAAGAAAACATCCCTCATGCTTGGAATGACAAGAGCAGCTAATGAGAGAAAGGCATGAAGTTCAGCCTTGGTCCTTTCTTCCATCTCTAATATAAGGGAGAATAAAAGCCTAAAACCATTGGGGTACAAAAAACCTCTCATTTTCTGAACATTGTTGAAAATACATTCGAGGTAGGAAAAGGAAATATAGCAAAAAAAAACTACTTTCCTAGAGGAGGAAAAAGCAGGCATCTTGCTGTTTCTGATAATAGATCCAAGTGGAAATGACAGCTACTGGGATGTACACACTCCAGTGACCAAAACTGACTGGTGGTTGCAATTTGTCCTCACAGTTTGCAGTCCCAAAGAAAGATGCTTTTAACCTATCTTCCAAGTGGTGCTATGAAGGCTATGCTATAGGCAACAGCCTAGCAGTCAGTAAAAATACAACGTTAATCAAGGGGAGCACTGGCCAGAGCTATGAGAGTGGAACAGAGTGGCCATATCCAGCCTCGGTTTTCTGGAGCTGGCACTGAGGTTAAACAGCTGCAGCAGCACGATGAGTATCACCAGCTAATAGCTTGGCCAAACTTTCAGTGAGCCAGGCCCACGTACTTACAGGAATTTCTGTGCATCAAGGGCCCCAGGGAACGAGTGCTTTGCTTCAGGTGGTGGAATGAAAGAAAAGGTTTCCCCCAAAAGGGTTCACTTCTATTCCTTTATGTAAAACCAAAAGTACACTAAGCCCAGGCCAGCTGCACCCTTGAACAAACCACTCTCATTTGTTTCTTTCAGTTAAGTCTATTGGACCCTTTCCTTGTCAGCTGTCAAGTCTGAGTTAACCTACCCCCAAATGGTGACAGTGGACCAGAGAGTCACAAGGCAACTATGGGTCAAGTATCTGGTTTTAACAAGACCTTAAGGAGTAGGACTGTTCAAAAGAGGTGTACTTGGCAGCTGGGTGAGGCAGGTGGCACTGCTGTGCTGAGAAATGGCCTGAGCACTTTAGCAGCCTCAAATTCTTAAACTAAAGCTAAGGTTTTTTTCTTTCCTCCTAGGATGATACATTGTGCCAGATCACCAGGGAGGGCATCATGCAGGAGTCCATGAATGGGTCAATCTCCTATGAATTTATGAACACTTACAACAGGAGAATGTGAAAAATGTTAATACCAAATACACACTTGGCACAGGAAGCCAGAACAACATACACTAAACAAGACCAGAGGCTCCACCCACACTTTAGCTTTTCTTCAATTTGAGTGTCGTCATGCCCCCCCCCACACACACTCTCAGCACCGTGCAGGAACACAAACCAAGGAATTAAACACATACACAAAAGAGACTATAGCCTCAGCTGCCAGGAGACATTACCTTCTGACCAGGAGCATGCGGAGTACAGGGCAGTGGAGGAGGCCAGCTTGTAGAAGCAGCCTGAGCTGGTGGGAGGCTTTTCTTCTGCTTGGCTCCTCACCCCAGAGTCAATGCCGCCTCCTCCCACCTACCTCGAAACTCTTTTAAGCCCCTGAGCCTAGGGGCTGTTAATTTGCCCACGTGCACACTGAGACAGCTCCACCCTGCAGTTCTCAGTGCTTTCAGCCTCCCCGCCACCTACTGTACTTTCTGCCCCACAGGACCGGGTTGGAAAGTGCTTGGGCACCTCTATCCAACAAAGCTTTAAAAGTTTGAGTCTCTCTCCTCTCCCTGAGGTCCCTGCCACACTTGGTGTCTACTTTAAGCAGCTGAGGTTGGAGTCGAGGGAGGAGACGAATCGAAGGGCACAAACGGAAGAAGTAGCTCTGCCCTCTAAGACTTCACAGCTACATTCAATTTCAAGTGACTGCCTACCTAGACTCAACAAATGAACTTAAAATGTATTAAGTTTACCCAAAGCTCTGTTCTCATTGCTGGCACCTTTTATTTTAGCTTTAGGGGGCCCTTAATCAGCAGCTACAGCTATACTGCCTTTAGTCTAGGCCGAAAGGCTTGCTGCCTCATTGATATAATATTCTTTCTTCCTACAGCTTAGAGCCTAAGCAAAAACCAAAGTACCATTTGGGCAGCTTTGTTTAGTTCTCTCACTGCTTAGCCTCTAAAGACTCATTAACAGGGAAGACAGTAGTGCCTAGCCCACCACTTAAGAGCATGAGCTATCAAATCTCATACTCTCTAAGCCAGCCCACAGGGGGCCTTGTCTTCTCTTTTGTAGGAAGCCATGTTTCAGTCAACATTATGCTCTTGTTCCCAAAATTGTCAAAAATCATGAAGGGTCTAGATTTTACCCTATTTGCAAGCTATGAAAGCTAGCTTGTTTCTGTCATGTATGCTGGCAGAAAACGTAAGATGCCTGGATTAGACACAAAGGACTCAAAACACAGCAAGCAGCATGAGGAATCATGTCACTGACGTTCACCTTCCCATCCAAGTTTTCCTGACAGAGGAGCCTAGGCAGATACTCTGGATAAAGTGGGATTGCATCACAGCCAAAGAACACTAAGTTGGACAATTTACCGTTTTTATAACAAGCAGAAGAAAGTCTGCTCTTTGCGGAGTTATTATTGCATCACTTAAGTATGCTAACTTCAAACACAACTCCTTGATCTTTGAGAAACGGATCAAGGAAAGAACAGTCAGGTCTTTTCGTTCTTAGTATGCCCAGCAACACCAGCATGTCCTAGGACCTTCAGGAATGCTCAGAGCCCATGGCAGATTCTTTCTCCTAATATACTTTTATAAAATCTAGTAACAGATGTCCTACACAGCATAAGGCAAGATAAGAAATAAAAGTTATGCATGGTTCAAAAGGGAGTCAACTTTCTCTATTTGCAAATGACGTTAACTGTCTTTTATAGAAAATACCATGCAGTTCACAAAATAATTTCTCAAGACTAACATATGAGTTTAGTAAACTTGCAGGACACAAGGTCAATATACAAAAAATAACTACATTTCTCCATACTAAAAAAAAAAAGAGAGGAAGAAGAAGAAATAAGCAAAGGATCCATTACAGAACAGAAGAGGGGCTCTGCCACAGCTTTGCTAAATATAGCATCTAGTTAATCAACTGACTTGGTTTCAGAACACAGAAATGAATTTGATTCTGTATAACCTACAGAATTACAAGAATATGTGAAGCAGCAACAGGGAAAAAAAGAAAGAAACCAAAGTGAAAAAAAGCACAAATATGTTTGTGTAATTCTTTGGTTGAAATATAAGAGAAAAATGTCAACAAAATCCATAATATTTAAAGAGGCAGAAAGGGATACAGGCAGTGAAAAGAGTAAGCCAGAAAACTGGGTCAGGGGTGGTAATGATTTGGACAAGGCCTCCAAAACAACATGCCAACAGTAGGACAACAGACGGAGATTAAAAAGTAGTAACAATCACAGGGTCCAAAATCAAGGTTTGGATGAGAAAAACAAAAAAGAAATGCCACATATTTGTTTTTATAATAGATGCTGGCAAATGACTTACAATTACATATTGTGAAAAATAAAAATGAAAAATTGAAATGACCAACTTAGGTGAGGTAGGGAAGGATGGGAAAGAAGCCTTTGTGGAGTTTTTCAGTTCAGATATATAATTCTGATGCATGTACTTTTATTCAATTATAATCAGTTTTCAATTATCCTCCTTTGTAAGTAATGAATCACCAATATTGTTGACTTTCTACTACCCTGGTTACTCCTCATTTGATGGGGAGTTTTCAGCAGATGGTCTATTTCTATTTTTCTGATAAAACATTTGCTGTGAAAGAAATTTAAAGTTGAGAAGCCAAATGAAAATTTTGAATTAGCTGTATACTGAAATAATTCTTTCTACCTTGGCCTCCAATATTAGAGAGTTGAGAGTTAGCTACATTAAGTATTCGCTGAAAAGTACCCTTGAAAAATACAACTTAAAAGTGATTTTTCAGCAATTAGAAACTGCTATTGCATACATAAATAAAGGCCACAGTGAAACCAAGTCCTGTGAAAGGCAAGGGGAAAGTGGGTCACCCCATAGTTTCAAAGGCTCAAAGGAAAACACTCCTCTTCCCAAAGAAGATGAGGAACCAAAAGTCCTCTGGAAAAGAAAACATCTTCAAGCCCTCCACTTGAGAAATCCAGGGATGAAGGGTCTGAAGATGAAGCCCAGTCTGGAGAATATTAAAAGTGATGATGGTTTGGGGAGAGATTTTATTTTTAAAAACAAAGAGAGAGAAAGAGAGAAAAGGAAAAAGAAAAAAAAGAGGGAAAAATAAAGAAAAGCTACTTAAGACAGAATATGGTTTGACTCATGCGCTTTCAATGCTTTTTTCCCCTCTTGTTGAAAATAATATTTTCTTCTTCTTCTTTCTTAAAGAAAACCATTGTGTGTTTAATTTACCTCTTTTGTCTATTGGTCTCCTCTTCGTCATGATCACCTTGTCCCTCTCCCCCTTTTCTCAATGAAAGCCATGTTAATCGCTGGATTGACTGTTTCATCTTTTTATTTTTAATGGAGGGTATGCCACAGTTCGGTTCATCCCTCAGAGCCAGTCCTGCTTACCAAAGGCCCACTAGGCATTCGCATTCCACGCCCAGCTCCACGCCAGCGAACCAGGCTTCTTACCCATTTAAAGTTTGAGAATAGGTTGCCACAGTTGTAAAGCAATAATATTTGAGGTAAACACTATGAAAATTTTGCTTTTTGCTAAATCGTAGCAAGTTGAATGGCAATCAAAAAATGTAGAAGGTTTAAGTTAAAAGTTATTGCTTCTTTCTCTACCTGAATTAAAAAAAAAATCAGACGTCATCTAATACAAGTTTGTAGATATACAAACATATGGCTGTCTAAAAAAATCTTGACTTTAAACTTCCACTGATGGGACAGGTAGGATAAAAGATGAATTCTGAACTGCTACTAAAGGTATTCATGTCTTTTTACTGTAGGGCAGGGCAGGGAATTGAGGTTATCTGTTTGAGAATATGGATTTGTTTGGTTTTAGTTTCATCACTTGTAATCTCTAGGAGACTCACAGCCAGTGATCCTTTTATTCTGCTACAGTCTTTAAAGAATTTTTTAAAAAAGCAAGGGCTGCCAAAACTTAAATCTTTCTTGATTTCCTATTTCATTCTCTAGTGGTTCATGTTTTTAAATATATGTAAGTGCATTGGAGAAGGAAATGGCAACCCACTCCAGTGTTCTTGCCTGGAGAATCCCAGGGCTGGGGGAGCCTGGTGGGCTTAATCTTTCTTGATTTCCTATTTCATTCTCTAGTGGTTCATGTTTTTAAATATATGTAAGTGCATTGGAGAAGGAAATGGCAACCCACTCCAGTGTTCTTGCCTGGAGAATCCCAGGGCTGGGGGAGCCTGGTGGGCTGCCGTCTCTGGGGTCGCACAGAGTCGGACACAACTGAAGTGACTTAGCAGCAGCAGCAAGTATCTGTTCTGTTTCTTGGATGAAAAATTTTACCAAGGATCAAAAGAAGAAACCCTAGAATTAAAATGGAGAGATCTATATATCACAGTGGATTTCTTCTCAAACTGACAATGTTTAAGTTTCAAGCAAAATAAAGTGCCAGTTAATCTGAAACTCAATCACAAAGACTTGAGATTTTTGCTTTATGAAATCAGAGAATGAAGTTCTTTTACACCATAAATGTGCATTCAGAGTCCATGTATCATGCTGTTTTTATTTAGGGATAGAATGCTTTCCTGTCAGACCCCATTCTTCTCATTTCTTGGTAGAAACATGGTATGGTGTGCATCTCTTGACTTCCTGCTAGTGCACAGGGCACTATTGCACAGCCCACTCGCAGTGCCTGCCAGCCCTGTTCTAGGACATGATTTCTCCCGGTTCTGTTCTTCACCTTCTTCATATCCTGTGCTTGATGGGAGTATGCGAAATGCTGCTCTGACACTATTCAGTTAGTGTTTGTCTTTATACCAGTGCCCTTGCTTACTGCATCTGTTGCTAACAGCAGCAGTTTAAGGGGCTCTGCAAGGCTGGAGAAACCATGCATTCAGGAGGTTGGCGTGTAGTTGATAACAGACCAGTTACATGCCTTATGAAGGTAGTCAGGAGACAGATCTGTAGGTTTGCTTCTCTACATTCTGATACCATGAGCTAACGGGAACAAGGTTTAGGGGGTCTTAGTGTGCTAATGGGTTTCCCAGGTGGCTCAGTGGGTAAAGAAACTGCCTACAATGCAGGAGACGCCAGAGATATGGGTTCACTTCCTGGGTTGGGAAGATCCCCTGGAGGAGGGCATGGCAACCCATGCCAGTATTCATGCCTGGAGAATGCCATGGACAGAGAAGCCTGGCGGGCAACAGTCCATAGGTTGCAAAGAGTCAGACACAACTGAAGCGACTGAGCACAGCACATTGCATACATACTTTGCAAACAGTTTCAAAGCACCATCAGTTGTGGTTAATTCCAACATTTCACAAAACTGAGTTTTTTATTTATAATTTCAAAATCATCAAAAATTCTGCAGCATCAGAACCAGACAGAAGCTAGATAAGAATGATCTGATATGAATGGTAAATTTAAATGTGAACAGTGAATTACTCTCCCATACGCAAAGTTGTCCAAACTTAAGGAGGCAAATATATAAAACTAGAAACCAAAGACTCTCATATCAGGAATTTTAGTTCCTAAACTAAATAAAAATCAAAATGCTTTTAAGCAAAAGAAAAATACAATTTGTGAAAAAGGATTTTAATAGAGCTATTTCAAGGTTAGATTCATATCTGTTGCTTAGTCATTATTAGGAAAGTTAAACTGCCTTCCAAGGTTACTAATTAACTAAATAATCTATAAAATGATTTTTACAAAATTTTACAAATTTTATATTTGGTGTTAAATCACTAATTGCAGCATTTTTCAAAATTAGTATCCTACAGGAACACAAAAAATATTAAAAACAAAACTGTGAAAGTCTGTTTCTATGGAAAAAAGAATCCTGTAAATTCTGACATTTATATTTGATGTTCAATATCTTTTTTTTTTCCATGAAAATAATAAATCTGATTTTCAATCCAGGAGTTTAGATATTTTCTTCTTTGTTAAAAACAAAGGAATTTAGAATTATCCTGCTAAGAAATCAGAAAACCTTATATTCACCAAACCAATTTGTGGTTTTTAAAAAGAAAACTATAGGGGAGAGTCCTGGTGGCTTAGTGGTTACAATTTCGGCCTTCACTATCTTGGCCCAGGCTCAGTCCCCGGTAGAGGAACTGAAATGCCACAAGCTGTGGGGCACAGCCAAAAAATAAAATAAGAAACAAAAAGAAAACTATACCAAGCAATGTATGCAGTAAGAAGCAATTATTACTTGCAGTATCTTGTGTATCCCTAACCACAAGTCACAGGGAACAAAAAGTGTTGTCTAGACCTGAACTTTCTTGCTGCCATTATGTCTTAGAGAGATTCCAGAATTTATGTTTTTGCAAAATAGTCTGAGTATAGCTTCGAAATACTGTCTAATAGAGAGCTAAACAAAGCATATAAATAAACATTAATTTAAAAAGTAAAAGCTATATGGTGACACAGAAAATATATGACTTGAAAGTCATGTAACTATTCAGTAGTGACTAAACTCAAATCATCCAATTTTAAGCCCTCAGAAATTTTCCAAAGAGAGAAGGCCAGCTATATTCAGTTGGAGGGGGGTTTGCAGTGTTCCAACATGAGCTCTATTACTAACTTTCTTTTCATGTCATTAAACTTCCCTATGCCTTGTTTCCTTGACTTCATGGTGATACTGTGAGGATAAATATAAACAAATACTTAAATTCTCTGGCAGGAAAGCCTATATGTATTCCAGCATGTTAGTAAACAGCTCTACCGTAAGTTTCAACTGATGCTACCTTTTCTATGGTTTTAGGTTTAAGCTTCAAACAACACTGCCTGCGTGTGTACATGCCTGCACAATCTTTCAACATGGCTATCTTTCTAAGATCCTTTTCTCCAACTTTCAAAATGCACAAAAAGTGGCACAATATTTTAATTTTTATCATTACCATAGTTCTGCCACCCAAAGCTGTGCCAAAAACTTTAGAAACACACAGCAAAATTTTCTACCACATTATTCTCAACTTCTATGGAAATCCAACTCAAAATCCACATATTATTTAGCCAGCTCCATGTGCAGTTTAAACACTAGCAATGGAAGATTATTAAAAGGTATACTGACTTTCAAAATTATAAATAATAATTACAATTATAAATTAAAAACCTAGTAGACATTTTCTTTAAAATGTAGATCATTAATAGTTCTAAAATAATGGAAGTAGGTAATCAATATTCTAATGATTCAATGATTTGAAACATGTCTTCTGTTTATTGAGATACATAATCCAATCATATTATATATTCAAGTCTAAAAAAATAGTTTTCCTCAATAAAATGTGTTCAATATTGAAAACAGAAAATTATTCAGTCTGACATGTCTTAGCAACTGAACAACCAAAACTAATATAAATTTAAATTTAAATATTTAAGTTACTTCCATCATTGCTTTTAATTCTTTTGACAGAATATCCCCAAAATAATTTAGCTTTGTAACTTATGAAGATACATACTTAACTTCCTTTACCCAATAACTTTAACATGCAGCTGCATATAATATTAAGATATAGCAATCCACTAAAAGAACACATGCTAAAAACAAAAACAATCAGTTGAAATAAAATACAATGGCACATGACCAGTATGTATCTACCGAGCAAAATGGGTTACCAGAGGTGAAGGTTGAGTAGTAATAACAAAAGTAATACATGTGATTAAATCTTTACATACTTTTTTAAAATGGCAATGGAATTTATAAGAATATTTGTAGGGTGTAACAAATCAAGTTTTATTGATATTTTGAATGAATGAATGAAATGAATGAATACCTGAATGAATGACTACTGCAGTCAAATAATATTTAACACCTTTGGATGTTCACAAAAATTTGGAATACACCGAGAAAATGACTTGAATACAAACAAACTAGTTGAAATTCAATGTGGTTCACAGTAAAGATGCAATGGCTTTCTATTTGTAGAACAAAGAATCTCAACCTAAAACATAGATACAACTAAAATATTTTCAAGTGCAATTATACAAGGCTTTAAAAAGAATACATACATTTTACTATGTAATTCTTTCTTACTCCTTCCCCCTGCCACCTCCCTGTATTTTTTGATGTTTGGCATAAGTGAACAACAAACCAGAAAGGAATATGCATTTTTAAAGACTGATTTACTCATGTTCTTTTAGGAGCAACACACAACCATTTATAAATATAGCCTTTTAAAAAAGCATCCTTATATAAAACAGTGGGGGATGAAAAATCCCTGCTATACATATGAAGCACAATTTAAGCCCAATACAACTGACCAATCAAAATTAGTGAATGCACTGCATCTCTCTGCAGTGGAGAGAAGCGACAAGGTAGGCTGTCATTCTGCAAAAGCTGCCCAGAACAGGCTTTCCTCTGAAAAGCAGTGCCATTGCTTTTTAGAAAGACTGAATCTAAGTGTTGTCTCTGGAGACAAGAAGCCTTCAGTATGTTAAATTACTTTCATTATGTATTTTCAGATGCTTATTGATTCCACAGTAGGGAGAGTGAGAGACTGCAGCAGCCTCCAAGCAGCACTACATGTTCCATACATTAGCAGTACTGCTGAAACAATGGCATAGTACAGACACATATTTTCATTAAGGTCTCTTCCGAAGAGGTGTTTATGACCCTCTTTCCCAGTCCTCTACTAACCAGTGAACAAAATGAATCAATCAAAACTGGAAACGCTTCAACTACATCAAGAATCTTTCAAATCTTTAGCAGAGGTAAGCTATGCTCCTTATTATAGTATTCAGCTGCTTTTGAATTCAGCATAGTGGGGTAAAATTACTTTGAAAAATTTCAGCCTAAATTTTAAGAGTTTATTTGCTTAATTCTACTTATTGCTAAACATGTGTCTTTTAGATCTATTTAAGATATGATATGTTTTAAATGTAATTTTTTACGATGGTATGTTAAATATAAAGAATATTCTTTGTTGAATCAGGATGAAGATCCCAGCTTTTTAAGTCACTTCAGATTACTAAATATCCTAATATCATCACTAGTCTTTCTCAAGTGTTCAAAAAACTATTGTATTTCTTGAAAGAATCAGGTTTATTATTTAGCTATTATTACTCAATTTTAGCTTAAGTTTATTATTGGGCATGTTCACTGAAAATTATTTAATTTGCAGTTACATCTTATATCACCCTTTATATTTCAACTACATGAACAGTTCATC